>VKOC01001355.1:0-91697 GCA_009364415.1 Spea multiplicata | reverse complement strand
TTTGCTTTACAGAGAGGATGGTAGATAAAGGGAACAGACTCCCAGCAGAAGCGATAAGAGGCAGTTTGAGCATGTATGGGATAGGTATATGGTTATCCTGAATCTAAGACGAGACCAACGGCTGATTAGGGTTTGAGAAACAGGCAGAATGGTTCTTATCTAACGTCAAATTCTAAGGTTTCTATGAGACCTTGAGACTGGGGCAAAAACCCTGAGCGTTCCCAGGCATGGTGTCCCCCCTGGAGCTGCCGCCTTGGCCTTGTTGGCATAAACCAGAATACAAAGGGTTAACAAAAGGTCCTGTTTCATATTTTAAAGAAATTATAGTTTTTGTATTAACCCCTTAGGGGCAGAGCTAGCTTTTTACACTGATAGTAGAATATTTTGTTTCCCTCCCTCGCATTTGGCTTATCCATAGAAACAATACATTTTTTATCAGACAGCCTGATCTGAGTGATCTCCGTCAGGGACATTTTCCTGCCAATGCAAAAAAAAACATGCGCAGAACATCAAATTACATCCCCGGAATGAAATGGCAGTTTTGCAGGGAGATAATACTAATACTATGTTCCTCCGTCCTTAACGATCCCAGCTTTTCAGCTTTGGCTGAATATTTTTTTCTCTGTTGTCTTCACTCTATCGCAATCTACTAGAAAAAGGGGTTATACATTTTTAAAAAAGAGTAAAATTAAAAAGGCCCAGTTAGCGTTGATGTCTATGGTGATAAGACCCCTTTATCTGAAACAATTTTATATACAGGCATCAGTGGACTGAGATTCTGGTGAGAAAAAGTGGTCTTATCGCCATAGCAACCAAAGCAACAGTACCATCAGCAACAGTACCATCAGCAACAGTACCATCAGCAACAGTACCATCAGCAACATTTCATTGGTTGCTATGGTGACAAGACCACTTTTCTTATCACCATAGCATTGATAAGCTACTTTGCTCTTCAATAATTGTTGATACATAACACTCATAATGTGCTATTATGTACTGTTGAGGTAAACAACGTAAAACATTTATTTTCCCCATGGAACGTCCCCTTTAAGCGCATTCGCCCTTTAACAAAATGGCTGCCTGCACAGTATCTCTTTCAGTGTACTTTGACACTTGCTTTGCTTACAGCCGCCCGAACTGTCTTCCCTTCACCAAGATGGCAGCCTACATCTTTCGTCCCTCCACTAACATGTCCGCTCGCTACCAGCTCCACGCCACCAACATGACGTCCAGTAAGCTTCCTCCTTTACCAAGATGGCGTCAATTTTGGCTCCGCCTCTGTTGTCTATGGTTGCGGGGATCCCTAGCTGCGCATGCGTAGTCGGTCGGATGAGGGCTTGCGCTTGCGTCCTACGTTCCTCGGGGGACAGAGGAGCATGAATGGAGCAAGATGGCGGACCCTGTGCAGGTGAGGGGGATCCTGACGATCTGGGGAAGCGTTTCGTTATGTAAAAGGGAAACCGTGCCCGAGCCGAGAGGCAGGAGCTCCGGCGTGTATAGCCGTGCGACGCCCGGGACTCCACGTAGTTGCAGAGTGTATATAAGATGCTGGGCAAAAGCCTGAGGCCTGGTGTCTATATAAACAGAGAGGGAGCGTGAATGTGACGTGTGCGCGCATGCAAATATCAATGTTTACACATGCACAGCGTGCACGGATGATGCATACATGCAGTAAGAATTGGTTGTTTTGCATGTATGTGCACAGCCTGCGTGTTTCGTGTCCATGATGCTTGTGTGTCTGCAGATGTGTGCCCCGGGGGGGGGGGCGTGAGGATACTTTGGGGCTGTCAGTTTGTGTGTGTCTGTGCAGGTGTGCGTGTGCATATACATTCATATACATTAAACATGGAGTCCGGGTCCAGGAATGCATCCACATGCACCGGCCACATGAAGCTTCCGTGTGATGTTTACCGGCGTGTTGTTGGGTTTATGGATTTGTATCTACTGTCTGCATGTGATGAAGAGGATGGGGCAGCATGTGATGAAGCATGCATACACTGATCTCTGATATTTATATATATAATGCATACGGCTGTGTCTTAACATATTGCTGAGATTTCGGGGCTTATCCGCTAAATGGAGAGTCTCACATCACTAGTCCTGAAGGGCAAACCCTGGCTGCTGTCTCCAGGAAGCTGGCCCTGTATAATGTATGACTTAATGGTGAAAGAGAAATCTCACTGATTTAACTATACATTATACAGGGCCAATCGAGGTCTGCCTGCAGCGGAAGCTCTCTGGAGTTGGACCTTCCTAATGTATAGTGAATTCATGGAGTTGACACCTTGCCGCCTCTCCCTTTAGTGAATAGACTCCATTGTGCTTACATGAACATGTTTTTAACCCCTTCAGTACGATGCAAAAACATCTGTATTTCTCATGAACTTTGTAGTGAAACTTTAAAATTCCCCTTTAACCCCTGGCTGGGGGAAATATATATATATATATATACACCTGTATATCCCCTGATTAACTCTTAAATTGTCATTCTGATTAGAGATAAAAACAGCTAATTTTTATCTCGTAAAATATTAAGGGGTTAATTGCATTTATTATGAGCTGTGATTTTGTGATATTATTTATTATAATTATTATTTTTGTGTTGCATGTATTGCTGTCTCAGTGTCTATAAGATGTTAACACTTTAAGTACCAAAGAGGTGTATGCTACATTCCGAATGCACTAATACTGCTTAGTATACTCGTGGGACGTTTTTTATTCTATAGGCTCTTGTCTCCATATAGAGCCGTGGGTATGCTGTGCGTTACCGTTTACGCACATGAGTTTATGATGGATCAAACACACATCTTCCCCATAACATTATAGCTTCCGTAGTGCCGCGGTGTAATAATATATTCATATTTCACTAATTAGGACTGCATGTCGTGCGGAGTAATGAATGAGTGGTAATTTGGTGTTAGTGAATGAGAGGTTACCCTGCTGCACTATTCCACAAGTAGGGTAAGGGGTTGGACTATCGAGCTGTCAAGGAACCAACCCTTCTGTGATCTACCCTGGGGTGGGATGTTCATCAGTAGATGACCCGGCCTGCCAGCAACACACTGAGGGTCTTAGAGCCCCTCAGTGTCCTCAGCAATGTTATAGTGAATGGACATTGTCCTTAAAGTGTAACTCGCATCTTTTGTATTGTGTGTATACAGTGTGTGTATGTGTATGTATTTATATATATAATGTGTATATATGTGTGTGTGTGCATATTCATATTGTCGTTGGGGTACTTGGCAAAGTAGGTTTTTGTTACTTGGTGCAGAAGAATGGTTGGTAAAGTTTTTGGCATGGGTTGGCCGGACTAACCACAGGTGACGCCAGAAGCGCCGTATGCGTTGCCATGGTATCGTCATACATATATATATATATATATATAGTATATATATATATATATATATATATATATATATATAATATATGTGGCTTATATACGGCATTTGGTGCCCTTCTCAGCATTAATATTTACAGGTTTACATTGTACTCTCCGCGACGTGTGACGCAATCATACAATCTTACAATGTCCAAGAGGTTTCCGGTTGGGAGAATAGCTTCTGACATAGCGGGGTAACCTTAGTAGATGACTAGATGCCTGAAACGTCGTATGTTACATACTTATAACATGATGGCAGATAAGACCCGTTTCAGCCCCATCTAGTCTGCCCGTATTCCCTGATGTAGAGACTCGGACCTTAATCAGACCTCACCCTCCTCTTATAGCTTAATTCCCCTCCCACGCGTATGTTCAGGTTCCCTCATTGTATTAGCCACTACCATTACTGCTGGAAGACTGTTCCATTTATCTACCACCCTCTCACTAAAATAAAAGCCATAGGGCAGTAACAAAAAGTTCTAAAAGATGGTGGGATTTCTCCTTTAGTAGAACGGATCCCGGTTCAGCTCATAGGCTAGTCTGCCGTTGGAGGGAAATGAAGTACGTGTTGGTAAAGTCAGTGGCTGACAAACCCTGTTTAACGCTTCAGTTATTCAGGTTGGACGATCGTATTAAATACCCTTAGAGGGGGGTGTCGCTAGAATGTGTAGCGACTTGGCATTGAATGGGTTAAAATGCTGTAAATTGCTGCAGTTGAAGGTGTTTGAGCGAGGCGGGTTGGATGTGGCTGCCGGTCGCGCTGACGGGACGGTAAATACATGGAGTGGAGTTAGAGAGAATGTGTGATGGGAGGTCAGTCCATTGAACAAACTCAATGGGGGGGGGAGTGGGATCTACCAACTAGGAAAATGTTCTTTGGGGCATATATTTTGGGCTTGTGAGCAGGCACCGTGGGTGACATAGGACTATCTCCCAATTGTCTCATTTTAGTAGTAAAGCTGTGTGCCCCCCGACCCCCCAAGCGCGGCGTTCCTGCATTATGTGTATAGCTCGGCCTGTATGCATTATGAAGGGGCATTGTTTGGAGTGCTGCGTCACCCTGCTGCAGCTTTTACTCTTATCTCGGGTGTGCAGCGCTCCCGTGGACACCGCTCCCTGCTTATCAAACGATCGCACACCCTCGGTGTACCCAAATATCAACCCTGACCCCTTACTGTGGGGAAATTCAAACCTAAGCAGCTGGGAAGAGGTTAAAAGTTCAGCCGTTCATGCGCTTTTGGCAACTTATTTTAAGGGACCGTCGCCGTCTGCTCGTCTTACGATTTTACGTGTAGAATGATTGAAGCCATCGTGCCAGCGCCTCACATCGTCTTTCTATCCGATACGCAGGGTTGCTGACCCCATTTTGGTTCCGCAGGCTTCCATGCTGATGGCTTCTGAGCCCAACCACGGGGAGGAAGCCGCCGGGGGCAAGTGTCCCCTTCCAGAGGTGTATTCGCTAAACATTATGAAGGGCCAACTTTACGGACTTGCCAGAAAGGCTGAGCTAAAGTTAATGGAGTAACGTGTAAGAAATGGCCTTGCATTAATGATGGATTTGGCAGAACAAGCCCACCAGAGTTGGTCCCTCATACGACATCAGTTTAGTGAATAGACCTCACTGTGTACGCTGCCCAAGGAACACAGCAGAGCGATCCACACCGAGACCAGGGACGGTAAAATAAACTTGGTTTACGTTCCCGAAACCAGCAAATTGACCTGACCGCCAGGGGCCGGGTCCCTTCTTTCCCCTTGAGACAATGGGCCAATTTTATTAGACTTGCTATAGTTATATTTAGGTGACAACCTTCTAAACGGCTCGCACTGTATAGGGGAAAAGTATGGTTTTGAGTCTTTAAAAAAAAAAAGTAACCTTATTCAGATATCATGTTTAACCCTCTTGGTGTCAACAATCTATGAGCGATTAAAGAGCAGAATAAAAGTGATTGCTGCAATCAATCCATGGATTAGGAAACCTATGGGGATTATAAAAAGGTAGATATGGTAGCACGCTGCCGTCTGATCCGGAACCCGCTGCCGTCTGATCCGGAACCCGCTGCCGCTTACGGTGCCCCGGCCACCAGATAAAAATGTAAAAAAATAAAAATATGGACTTTATTCCCCCTAATTGGACCATGAATGTCTTCTGCAACTCCATTCCCCCTCAGTGGTGATGGGAGTTGTAGTCCTCAATAGAAGTGCAGGGTGGCTGACATGCTTATGGAAAAGCTTCTACATATGCATTTTTATTTTTTTTTTGGTATATACATTGAACCACCACCCGGGTAACTGTTACGCAATACAGGCTAAATTGCGTAATTATGCCAAATGTAGGTAGAGTTGGCCACAAGTATGGTGCTGTTTTTCATCATTATTCTGGCTGAAGGTGATTGGAGTTGTAGCTCATGAAAAATCTTTACAAAATGTAAAGTTTAAAAAAAAAAATGGGGATTACGCAACACCAGTAACCGATCCATGCCTGTTAGCAGGGATCAGACGTTTTTCCCTCTGCATGCTGGCCGGCTTACCAGTCGGGCCGAGCGGCGTCTCGTATAAGTCTTGCTTGTGCGCTTAAACGCAAGGTTTCCATCGAGGGAGGCAGGAGGGAGGCCGCCATCAGTAGTCCTACCGCCATATGGAGATAATCGCTGACGTTTGCCGCAGGGAGTCCTCTGAGTGCCGCTGCTTCGTGTTTATAGATGGCGTTCTGAGGCCAACTTGCTGGCTACGTGTGGCGTCTGTAGCTGGTACTGTAAGGGTTAACTAGCGACCTTGGTATAGTATGCCCATTAAATCCAGGTACAGGAGTTAGTATGTATTGACGGGTAAGAAGCGTTAACCCTGCCGCAGGCAGCCTCTTGTGTATGGAGAGAAATACGTAGTATTACCTTGTCTTCAGGTGTAATTCTAAGACCTATTTCATATACAAGTGACGAGCGTCTCTTTCTGGATAATTATGAGAAACGTCTGTTAATACGCTTTGTTGCCATTTTATTGTTTCCTTTCTATTCAGATAGGAGCAGAAATGTTTTTCTATGCACTAACCCGTTTTACATCAGAGGGTGATCGTCCGTATATTATAAATTGCTACTAAATAAAATAGATGATGGGACCTCTCTTCTCACCTGTTGTATGCTCTTCCTACCCCAACAAGACTGTCCTTAATTTCGCTGTTAGTCCTCCCTGTTGCAGGACAGTATTATTATTATTATTATATGTATTATATGTATTATTTGTTTTCTTTTTTAGAGTCTAGCTCAGCTAGAGATCCTGTGCAAGCAGCTGTATGAGACCACAGACACCAGCACCCGACTGCAGGCAGAGAAAGCGCTCGTGGAGTTCACTAACAGCCCGGAGTGTCTGAGCAAGTGCCAGCTGCTGCTGGAGAGAGGCAGTGTGAGTACGGGCCTGAGTGGGTAACCCCTGGGGGGATCGAGTCAGTAGTAGTGCGAGGGGCTGGAGCCATAAACCCCAGGGGCCCACCATAGCTGGGATTGGAGTGGGTACAATGTAGTGTGAGTATGCGTGCTGGAGGGTAAACACCAGGGATCACCATAACTGGCATTGGCGTGAGTATGGTGATGGCCCCAGGGGACACAATAACAGGAATTGTGTGACAAAAAGGGTAAGTATGGTGCTGAAGCGATGGACCTTAGGATAAAGGTAGGTAGTAATAGGATGCGGTGGGACTTTCGACCTCTTTTATACTCTCTGACGTACAATTCTTGCCTGTTTCCCCAGTCTTCGTACTCCCAGTTACTGGCCGCCACCTGCCTGACCAAACTGGTGTCAAGGAGCAGCAACCCTCTCCCCCTGGAGCAAAGGATCGATATTCGTAAGTACGAGCCGCGTCATTCAAAGGGTTACTCGTGTTTTCATGGCTGTGCTCAAAGCCAAGCAGCGACCTTATGGATTTGTTGGATTTAAAAGAAACAAGAAGGTGCTCGTTCGGGAGTTTAATCCCAGAGATAAATCAATATAATAAAAATAAAGAGAACAAAAGTAGAAAGATACTAATGTATTAAAAGTTAACTTTTATTTAAATTAACCCCTAAGAATGTTGATTCCTATTCTATACTGCTTGCTTAGCTTGAAATGGTTTAAAGTCCAGACCAGGTTCGTCTAGCGAAAAGGTTTCATCGTATTTTTTTCAATCTCTGGGTTCACGGTTAAGCACAATGTAAATTTTTTTTAATCCCCAAACCACCCCCCACGGTCTCTCAGTGCTGACCCCCGTGTATGGGGTCTCGGCAATTTTGTTTTTTAGCTCAGACCACAGATATTGGGAAATCAAATTCGTAGTTTCAAGCCGCAAAGCAAGCCGTATAGAATAGGAATTGGCTATCGGCATTCCTAGGGGTTAATTTAAGTGAAAGTTAACTTTGAACCTGTTAGCAACTTTCTGCTTTTGTAGTTAAGCTCTACCTTCTAATAGAATACAAGCATATAAAAAGCTATAAATGCGTTAAAACCCAAACACGTAGTAAAAGAAGCCCTATTTTATATACTTAGACGTTATAAATGTCTACTGACTGCTAGGACCTTATCCGAACTATAGTTTCCATGCGTTTGAGGAAGAAAGACTGGTAACGTAGAAGAAAAAAAACCTTATATTAACCAAGGAGGGGTTCTGAATCCTCGTGGATTTATATCGTATGACTTGGTGCTGCTCTTGCTATTTATTTGGGCTCCTAATTTGAACAGATTTTTGTGGCTGGTCCCTTTCAAAATGAGTTATATTACCCTTCCAGGTATAAGCTGCCAAGTACTCGATATTGCGTGTTTTTTCTTATATGTATACTGAAGGCTGGGTGTTAAACTAATCTTCCCAGGTGCAAGTTTTTTGATATTTGCGTTTTTTTGTTTTTTTCCCCAGGAAACTATGTGCTGACGTACTTGGCTACGAGGCCGAAGCTCGCCTCCTTTGTAACGCAGGCTCTGATCCAGCTGTACGCCCGGATCACCAAGCTCGGCTGGTTCGACTGCCAGAAAGAAGAATACGTGTTCAGGAGCGTGATCGTCGACGTGACGCGCTTCCTGCAGGTCAGAGCTCACCGACCAGACACGTCTCTGACTATTATCTGTCTGCTAACCTGTCTGCTGACCGCCTCGCTGAGTATTACCCCGCTCGCTCCACTGCCAGTCGCTAGAAACATTTCTCCGTTAACCCTTCTCTAGCCATACCTGTAGCCAGCAGAAGGAACATTATCGTGGATTGGTTCCAACCAACCATCAAATGCAAGCACGTCGTTCGTGAATTCACGTACATTTAGGTTCTTCGGTGTCGCAGGGCTAATAGCATCCCTTCTCTCCCCAGGACAGCGTGGATTACTGCGTCATTGGTGTTAGTATTTTGTCGCAACTGACCAACGAAATCAACCAGGTGAGTGGCCAGCATCATAGCGTCTGCATGAACACGGACGCCAAAACAGAAGCGGGACTCTTACCCTATCTTCAAAATCGTTAATGTGCTGTGGCTGGGCACAAGCTAGATTTGTAAGCGACAGCAGATTCCCCGGGCTAATGTTTACTTGGCTTCTTTAAACAAAGTTCCTGAGTACCTTGTACCTTTCCAGGTGTAGCACCTTCCCAATACTCCCAGCCGAGGGTATTCCGCATGTGCCCTGTGTTTCGCTATTTCAGTTAAGGGAAATTGTATTGCATATATATAGATATAGATGAGAATATTTTGTGTTGTCATCAGTGCCTTTTTGTGTCTTGTTTCATATCTTTTTAGATGTATAGAGGTTTAATCCTCCCTCTGAGTGGAGGCTGCAACGATGCTGTTCTGTAGATGTTCAGTACAGGAGATCATATAATTATAGAAGTGTCTTCTATGCAGTGGAATCATATTTTATTGAATAATATTCATTTTGAACGTGTACCCAATTGGCTATAAAAAGAGCAGAAGACGACCTCCTGGTACTCGGTGCAGAACGCATATCTGCTTATCCAGAAAATGAAGTTGTGTATGATTTAAAAAATAACCACTTTTCTGTCTTGGAGGGGTATAATACTATATACAAATGTTTTGCAAGAGATATGGACGTTGACCGTAGCTTCCGGGGGATTTCTGAGAGGTTCTCTGTCTCGCGAGTGTCTTTTCACACCGTGGTTTATTTGCGTCTCTGCAGGCAGATGCCACGCATCCTCTGACGAAGCACCGCAAAATTGCCTCCTCATTCAGAGACTCGTCACTTTTTGATATCTTCACGCTGTCCTGCAACCTACTGAAACAGGTACGCATTTTTTTAATGTCTACTTTAATGCTAAATCTGCACCTGCAACTTCATAATAATGTTTAATGTATAGCAGCACCCTCCCTTTGTCATAAAGAGCACTATATAGATAACCGATGTTTTGGAGCAGATCTTGGTAAATCGGTGATATTAAAACTATATGTTGATTTTAAAAACATGATGTCGCATATAAATATATACAGTGTTTGAATGGGATCCATGTGGGGGCCAATTATTTTTGTAGGCCTCAGGGAAGTCTCTACTGCTCTCAGATGGGTCTCAGCATGACCTCCTCATGCAGCTTCTCAAACTCACTCACAACTGTCTGAACTTTGACTTCATCGGCACTTCTACAGACGAGTCCTCGGATGACCTCTGCACAGTACAGATCCCTACAAGCTGGCGCTCAGGTTAGTTGTATGAAACCATTAGGGGAAAGGGTAGCAAAAGTTGCTGGTATAGCATAGATCCTCCTGAAATTTGGATGAAATGAGAAATAAGATGGGGAATTGGTACACATTAATGGTGTGTCCATGTTTTCGTAGCCTTTCTGGACTCCTCCACACTACAGCTCTTCTTCGACCTGTATCATTCCATCCCCCCCAGCTTCTCCCCACTGGTGAGTGATAACTCAGGATGAGTGACTGATCAATTTTATTTAACAACCTGTATCTATTCTGTTGTAAGTCCTTCCTAATATTACGTATCCTAATCTATTTTATTTCCTACAAAGCCATCCTGACATTTAGTCCTATTCTCCCTCGTTTATCATCGTTTACCTTTTTTCTCCTCTTTCATCCATCGTTTAGTGTTATCGCCTCACTTCGCACTCTCTCCCGTCTTTTCCTTTTCGTGGCCTAAATTGTAACTCTCTCTTCCACCTAGGTCCTATCTTGTCTAGTGCAGATTGCCTCTGTACGTCGCTCCCTGTTTAATAACGCAGAAAGAGCCAAGTTTCTTTCCCACCTAGTGGATGGAGTGAAAAGGATATTAGAAAACCCCCAGGTAGGCAATTGCTTCAATCGAATTCGCTGAAATAAAAAACATACTAATTGAGGAGATACATCGGTGGATCCCAACCTAGTCCTCAATGTGTTCTCTATTGGAATTGAGTGAGGGTAATTACTAAATAATGTGCTGTTAGTGTGCCTTGAGGACTGGTCTACACAGAGTTAACATTTCGTAACTTGTTTGCCCCCCCAGTACAGCTCTGTTATGCCCCCAGGAGCCCTCTTTTTTTCTGAATGTTAGTGATTTGCACTTGTGAATGTTTTTAACGAGATCTTGACTTACAGAAACAAAGTATGGTACAAATGTGTTAAATTCAACATGTTACTCAGGATGGTATTCTTTATCATTCGTGGCCCTGGGATAGCTATACTTTACTTGGAACTTAAAATTGCACTTTATGCTCACGGCCACCATATGTGAAGAGTGCGGCTTCCCTGACTTATTAATAATGTTCCTAATAGCTAAATCATAAGCACCTTTTTTTATTTTAATACTGGCTAATTTTCCCACAGAGCCTGTCTGACCCCAACAATTACCATGAATTCTGCCGGCTTCTAGCACGCCTGAAGAGCAATTACCAGCTTGGAGAACTGGTGAAAGTGGAGAATTATCCCGAGGTCATCCGGCTAATCGCCAACTTCACTGTCACCAGTCTGCAGGTACAGGGAATGTTTCCGTGCGCACAATGACGTGTATGCATAGAGACACACACTTTGGGTATAGTAATAGGACGAGCTCAGATCTGAACATATACAAAGACACGTCTGTGGGTATGGTGGTGTTGCAGATTCAGACTCGATCCAGAGAGACATGGTGGAACATGTGCTAATCTGACAAACTTAGACCTGTGGGAACATTGACTGTTTTCTTTGCCGATGGTTCTGAAGTTTGTAATGGAGATCATTTCACTCTGTTTGTTGCCCACAGCACTGGGAATTTGCCCCTAATTCTGTGCATTACCTCCTGAGCCTGTGGCAACGTCTTGCAGCGTCTGTTCCTTACGTGAAGGCGACTGAGCCACACTTACTGGAGACGTACACGCCAGAAGTGACGAAAGCGTACGTCACGTCGCGCCTCGAGTCTGTGCACATCATCCTCAGGTACCTCTATGTTTTGGGGGATTTAATGCCGTTTTACTGCAATAACACAATGTCACAGTTAGCTCATAGAAATCTCGTTTAGTAGCTGATTCTGGTCAAAAGTCAGCATGCGGTCTGTTTGCAGGGATGGGTTGGAAGACCCGCTTGAGGACACGGGGCTGGTACAGCAGCAGCTAGACCAGCTTTCGACCATTGGGCGATGCGAGTACGATAAGACCTGCGCTCTGTTGGTGCAACTCTTCGACCAGTCGGCCCAAACCTACCAGGAGTTGCTGCAGAGCGGCTCTGCCCCCAGTATGGAGCTTGCTGTGCAAGAAGGTGAGTGCTGTGTCTCGATGCCACGATAAAAGTGAGGACCGTAAGATATCTTCTTTGTTGTTGGAACCAGCCTTCAGCTTCTCTTTGCTTTAAGTGATGTCTGAATATCACTAATGCCTTATTTTACTTTTCCCTGCAGACCACCTCCTCTCTATGACCTATTTTGGAATTTGTGAGATCTTATTGTTCATTCCACTAACGTTTACGCGTCGCCTTGTCTCCCGCTTTATCCGCAGGCCGCCTCACCTGGTTAGTGTACATTATTGGTGCGGTGATTGGAGGAAGAGTCTCCTTCGCTAGCACAGACGAACAGGACGCCATGGATGGGGAACTGGTTTGTCGGTAAGGAGAACATGATGAAACTTGGAACTCATGTAATGTGGACAGACTGGGTGTTTTGAAAGGTGAAAAAGGGATTGGGGCTCCGTTTTATACCAAACTGAGATGTCCTTAGCGTCTGAGCTTAAACCTGGGTTTGCTGCATGGTGGGGACAAGTGTAGGGGAGATAACAAATCTGTCGACTAAGCAATAGCTGACCTTGTTGTCCGCGTCCCTTACTGCTTTGCAGAGTTTTACAGCTTATGAACCTCACCGATTCCCGACTGGCCCAGGCTGGCAACGAGAAACTGGAACTCTCCATGCTGAGCTTCTTTGAACAATTCAGGAAAATTTACATTGGAGACCAGGTGCAAAAGTCATCTAAGGTGAGACTGGACCGGGAGAACACCTGTTCACATTGGTGAGAAAAGGGTAGCTGCGCGTCACTGTTACCTGGCCTGGAAACATCTTTCTCAGCTCTTGTTAGCTTTTATTGGGCTAGTTAAAGAAAACCATATCCATCCTTCCTTCCTACATCTAATCATCTATCTCCCTGACTTCCCAATGCAGAGCCGCGTATAATATTTAGGAAATTACTTTGGAGGAACCTTCTCTTAGACCTGCAGATTAAACCCCCCAACATGATTTTCCGCACTCTTCATCCAGGGAGAACTATGACATATTAATGAGTCTCTACCAAAGCTACTGGGACAGCCCCAGTTCCTCCCAACAACCTGTCCACCCCTGTCCAAAATGTGGAGACAGACCGTCAGGACAAGTGGTTTGTTCTGCTTGAGGCGGTGTTGATTTTGGTGTAGATACAAGTTTATTTGGGTGATGAAGGATGTCGGTGGAAACACAGGGTTGGTTGTGTTTTATCAACTTTCTTTATTGTCCCTTTTTTCCATCTCTCTGATTTTATTGTTTGTAGCTCTACAGGCGTCTTTCAGATGTTCTGGGCCTGAACGATGAGACTATGGTGTTGAGCATCTTCATCGGTAAAATGTAAGGCTCATGGCTCACCTATCTTAATAACTGCCATTGACGAGTTTTTGGTGACCCTTTAATTTTCCAAATTCCGTTTTAATATCTGTGCCGGCTGGTTCTCTTTTTGCTTCTCACTCCTCTTTTGCTCTTCTGTCTGGGTCCTAGCACTGCCCACCTGCCTTAAGTATCATGTGTACTGCGTAATATAGAGATGTAGTATATTATACCGCAACAAATGGCCATAGAGCATTTACTCTTTCTTTTGTGTTTCCTGCAGAATCACAAATCTAAAGTACTGGGGCCGCTGTGAGCCCATAACGTCCAAGACCCTGCAGCTGCTGAATGATTTGTCCATAGGATATCCTGACATGATGATGGTCATCCTAGAGTTGGGGCTTTGATGGAGATTAGTGCTTGGGCATGGGTTTGGCGATCCCTCTAATACTTACAGTAAGGCCCATACCTACTTTAGTAACGACATGTAATATGGGGGACGTGGGGGGTGATCAACGAAGCAGCGTTTGTGTCAATCCCTCCCGTCGGCTGCCGTCGCATGTGGGTTTTTGATGAAAGGCGAGTTATTATCCATGAATTCAGAGATTATCCTTAACCCCCTGCACGTACAGCAGTGTCCGGAAGCTGGTGAAGCTGAGTGCTGTTCAGTTCATGTTAAACAATCATACGGTAAGTACATTTATCCAGAGCTTCCCCAAAACCGCATGGAGGTCAATACGGGTGCGAGGAAAGTATCGCCGTAGCTACTAATTCAGGCTAATTGTTTCGCTTTGCCATTGGCTTGCTTAGTTGGCCGAAAACTCATTTAATCAACAGTGGGTCGGGCCAAGTTGCCCCTATAATGCACATTGATTATACCTTATGATACCATATAAAGCATGGTTACGTTTCCTCTCACTGATTTGGCGATGCATTACCGATGGCCGGTTGAACTGCTTCTTGCCGTTTTCTTCGTACCTAGTTGAAATGGAGCAAAGAGATGTTCCATTCCACCGAAATGCCCCTATAACCACCATTCAGCGAATGAAGCCCAGTGAGCTGAATGCATAGCATGCATTTAACATGGCAATGTGATATGTTACAGAGCGAGCACTTCTCCTTCCTGGGCATTAACAGCCAGTCGAACCTGTCGGACATGCGCTGCCGTACTACTTTCTACACTGCGCTAGGTCGGCTTCTCATGGTGGACCTAGGTACGGTGAGATATGCATCGGTAGGGGGTAAATATTGAGGGAACGTTCCCTGTATACTATAAATGCCCCTTTGTTGTCTCTGTCTCGCGTTAGGGGAGGATGAAGAACAGTTTGCTCAGTTCATGCTGCCGCTCACAGCTGCTTTTGAATCCATGGCCCAAATGTTCAGCACCAACAGCTTCAACGAGCAGGAGGCCAAGGTGAGAGGCCCGGGTAGAGACCGTAGATCTGTGTTCATTTCCTATTGATTGGTTATGGTCCTGGGGGGGGTGTTGCGCACTGTTTGACATCAGGGTACGTTTTTCTTTATATATACAGAGGAGCCTGGTCGGGTTGGTGAGAGACCTCAGAGGGATCGCCTTTGCGTTCAACGCTAAAAGCAGCTTCATGATGCTCTTCGACTGGATGTATCCTAAGAGTGGCGCTGGGGTGGGGTGTAACAGAGTGCTAATTCACTAATCGGATAAGTATATTATAATATAAAAGTATATTACTGGGGAGGGGTCTTGTGGAAGAGGGTGAGGGCTGAAACCATACAGAAGTGCTGGCTTTGTGTAAGCCCTTAACCTTTCCCAGATACCCGGCCTACATGCCTATCCTTCAGAGGGCGTTGGAGCTCTGGTTCCATGATCCAGCCTGTACTACCCCTATTCTCAAACTGATGGCAGAACTGGTGCATAACAGGTCACGCTTTCTCAGTCATTCCTTTTCTATAGGCATTTATTTCTTGTTTTCCCCGTTTTCCTTTTGCGTTACCCCCAGGCTCATGTTCTGTCGCTCCTGCAGGTCACAGAGGTTACAATTTGATGTCTCGTCTCCTAATGGAATTCTCCTTTTCCGAGAAACTAGTAAGATGATCACAACGTATGGTGAGTGCCGACCGATCTTTTCTGGCATTGCTAGAATCTGGCTATTGCCCAAAATGAACAAAATGTTTTTAAACAGCGCACATTAGCCTAATCCTCCATAGGATCGTAAGGTTTTCAGGAGATCTGACCGGTGAGATGGAAAAGGTTTCTTATTAGCAGGGAAGTGACATAAGCTGATATCATTTAATGCTGTGTAAGAACTAATACTGTTTTGAATGCCAGTCGCACCAAATACCGATTTAAGATTTATCTTATTTTCACTAACTTTGCATTTTGTTAAACATGCCTATTTGTTTAAGAATTCTTACTTTACAGCGTTATATCACACCTGCCTAAACCTTTTGCACAGTACTGTGTGTGTGTATATATATATATATATATATATATATATTTAAATATGTCAGTGTATTGTAAATACTACATAATATAATATATTATATATTTATAATATAAATGTCTATGTTGCGTTTGTTACACACTGCCCGAAAGTATTTTCTATCGCCTATGCACACGACGCACCCGATTAACATTACATTTTATGCCAACCTTGTTTCTTTTCATTCCCAGGTAACAGAATTTTAACATTGGGGGAGCTCCCAAAAGAACAGCTTTATGTGCTGAAGTTGAAGGGAATCTCCATCTGTTTCTCTGTGCTAAAGGCGGCTCTGAGCGGGAGCTACGTGAACTTTGGGGTCTTCCGTTTGTATGGGGATGAGGCACTGGATAATGCCCTCCAGACGTTTGTAAAGCTGCTGCTGTCTGTGCCACACAGTGACCTGCTGGTATGTAGACGTGTTCTAGACATATCTATATGTATCATGTGTGCTGTCCGTCCGTGTCACGTGGTCATCTGCTGGTTTGTACACCCGCTCTGACTTTCCTCCCTGTCCATATCTGACATTTGTGTGCTATATATAATTATATATATATATGTATATATATATTCTGTGTAACATATGAATGTTCGTTCTGTGTCTGCTGCCTTTTATTGCATCGCATTCAGTTTCATTACTCCTGTTTCATTGTCTGATAGGATGGCAGGTGTGTCTGTCGCAGGCATAACCAGGCCCGTTAGATTATGTGTATCTCATTTTATCTTTAATCAGGCACATATAACCATGGTTTCAGACTCGGTCAGTCCGTGTGGCCCGTTTATTTAGTATTACCCTAAAGGTGTACGGACCCCTCTTACGCTCTCCTGCAGCTTGGATATAGCCACAAACCGAGTCCATTGTGCTGCTTTTGGATCACTTTTAGCGTGATAGTCCGTGTTCTGTCAGTCCTGTGTCTGTGTACCCAGCAGGGCTGTTGTATTACACCGAGCTCAGACTGTTCTGTTACCGTTTACGCCCCTACTATTTATTTCTGAATCAGTAACGCTAAGTGTTGCCCCCTTTGGTTGCAGGATTACCCCAAGCTAAGTCAGTCGTATTACTCGCTTCTGGAGGTGTTGACTCAGGATCACATGTCTTTCATCGCCAGCCTCGAGCCGCATGTCATCATGTACATTCTGTCCTCCATCTCTGAGGGGCTCACGGCTCTGGGTGAGTAACCGCCTGCTCCAGTAGTCCATTGCTTGCTGTGTTTTGGCTCATCTCCTGCCGGTGCCATTGTTTCCTCTCTTAACGGTGTCCCCCCTTTCAAAAGATACCATGGTGTGCACAGGCTGCTGCTCCTGCCTGGACCACATCGTCACGTACCTCTTCAAGCAATTATCCCGTACCGGTAAGAAACGAGGAGCTCCGCCGCCGCAAGAGAGCGAGCGCTTCCTACACATCATGCAGCAACACCCCGAAATGATTCAGCAGGTAGTACCCAAAACGTCTTCCAAAATACACACTGATAAATGTAATCAGATCATCATGAAGCACACTTTTGATATCGGTTATTAACATACTCAATGAACACAGTATAAGAGTCTCAGTGGACTATGCGGTGGAGGAGAGTGTTACTGTTTGTGTGTTTCATTATTATTATTATTATTATGCTTAGTTATTATGTGTCTTCCCGTTCATTCCCTTTTTTCCCTTTACTTTCTCAGATGCTTTCCACGGTTCTGAACATCATTATATTTGAAGACTGTCGAAATCAGTGGTCGATGAGCAGACCTTTGCTGGGTCTGATCCTCCTTAATGAGAAGGTACCAGTCTTATTTGGCCCCGCTCTTTCTAATCGAGAGCCCCCCATTGTGCGCTCTGTCCTGTATTCCTCTTGGTCAGATTGTTTACTGCCCCTTGTTTCTCAGTATTTCTCAGATTTACGGGGTAGCATTGTGAGCAGCCAGCCGCCCGAAAAGCAGCAAGCCATGCACCTGTGCTTCGAAAACTTGATGGAGGGGATCGAAAGGAACCTGCTCACCAAGAACAGGGACAGGTGCGGTTCTTACATGATGAGGGTGACTTGGAGACCTATGAGGTGCACGGGAGGGGGGGGGTCTTGTATTAACCAGCTACATCTTATAGCATTTATAAGCCCTGCGTGTTACTGTAGACACCATGGGCCAATACAATAGCAACCATCGGTGCACGGGATGTACCACACATTTAGAAGAGAAGGCCTCCTGGAATGTCACGTAGCTTGGATATAGTAAGAATGCCATCATTCCATGTCTAGTTTTATCAAACTACATACTATCAGACAGGCAGCTCTCACAGCGTTAGAAAGAGTTCTTCACCCAAAAGTGTGGAATGCTATATTCATTCATACGCACTTTCCAGCGACCAACTCGATATTGGCGGCTTGCACCAACTGTCAAGTCAGGCTTTCCGGGGTTCATGGCTGGCTGGGTTTTTCCATTTTATATCTTTAAAGAACATACATCTTTACAGAGCGAACAATATAAAATCCCATTCGGAAAAGGCCATTGTTGTAACAGTCGTCTTCCCCTCGTTCAGGTTTACGCAGAATCTCTCCGCCTTCAGACGAGAAGTAAACGAGTCGATGAAAAACTCCTCCTGTGCCCCCAACAGTAATGAGATGATGAGCTGACCTCTCCGACCACCAGAACCACCTTATGTCCCCACCGTCTCCCTTCCCCTGTACAAAACCCTGCACATTTTTTGGTAACATTTTGAATTCTTTCTACGGAAGGGGGAATGATTTGGCGTGTGGATCTCCTCCTCCTCCTCCTCCCCACAGAACGGAGGTTGGGTAGTGTGCTTACAAGCTAATGCAAGAGAGACACCTGTTCACCTGGACTGAGCCCCTACCAAATTACAAATATATATAGATATATATATGTATGTATGTGTCATTCTGAGTGACCAGTATGCCCACCCCCGCTCCCCTGCCCCATTGGCGTGGATGTACGGAGGATTGGCGGAGTATTGTGCTGTGGTTTCGATGCTCTGCGGAGAATGCACTGAAAGAGTGAAGCAGGTTCTGCAAGGACGTTTTGTAATAAATAATCCTCTTTACTGAGGGACGCTGCCCTCTTCCTCTTTTTATTGGGGGGGTGGGGGGTACATGATAACAAAACAAGCTCAGATTTGGTTTAAAACTCTTATCTCCAATAGGGAGATCAGGGAAAGTCTATAGAGATAAGCCGAGTGGAATTGGAATTGATCTTCAGAAGTCCTCTCTTGGTTCTGTGGTTGGTTCGCTTCCTCACTCATGTTACTAAACCAGGCCCCTGCTATGAAGATACCTCTTACCCAAGTCCCCGGCGTGAAGGCCAGTTGGGGCTGGGACCTCTTTAGTTTAATAGTCCTGGGACTGCAGCCCTGGTACCAAAGCATGGAAGGTGCTGCCCAGTGTAAGGTGGTGGTGTCGGAGAGCCTTAACCCGGTCTCTTCTCCTTCCACATAAACCATGCTGCGGAACAACAAATTTAATACAGAAACCTAAGAATGCTTGGTTTTCTATGCCGTTTGCAGACCTCCTCGATGTACTGAGAATAAGGTAAAGGGACTGGCAGCTAAGAAGACAGTTTGGAGAGCATTATACTTTACAGTGATGACTGTTATCCCCAGATCAGGATGGTTTCATATATGGAAGATGAAATGTTTGTGTAAAGCAAATCTTTTGCGCTCAACTGCTAGTGTTTTTAGTCTTTTTTTGTTTTAATGCATTATTTTGAGTGCATCTGGAACCCTGCAATATCGTCCCACAATGCGCTGTGCGCACGCTAGGGGGTTTACTCACTGAAGAGGGAATTAATCAACTACACTTGACATTATGAAGGGCCAAGCCAAGTGAGTTTCTTCAAGAGTGGTATGGATGGCCCTGGATGAAGCAGATCTATAGTGGTGCTCCGGTTTCAATATTCACTTTAAATGTTTTGTTTTCCCTTTTCAGATGAATGAAGTGATTTATCAGAATCACCCCTTTGCATTTGCCCTCTTACACAAGCCCAAGCTCCTTGGGTTGCATGCGCACCAAACTTATTCCCCGACAGCTCCATGAAAGAGTTCCAGGGGGTCTAGCACACATATATACATTAAAAAAATGTTGGGGCTGGCTGTATACAATGATAGTAGGGTGATTGTTTTAATGCATGTGAGAACTTCCAGCTTTAATGAACTGCATCGCTGAGGGTTTATTGCAGTCAGGGACCTGGACTTGTCATCTGCAACACTGGAGAAGCCGATCTCTGTTGTAAATGGTAGACAGGCCCTGATGTATGGCCGTTTGATTTTAGTTTATTATTGCACTATAAATTAGCCGTTGTTTGGATGGTGTAATGATTACCCCGCATGTAGCTATATACACAGTAAGGGGACACAGTGGCTGTCCTTTTAAAATACGGGTGACAGTAATTGGTGTTTTCCTGCCTAAAAATCACATTGCAGAAGCAAACATATAAACCCAGCCCAACAGCCTGTCGAGTCACTGGGGCGAGGATTGACCGCGCTGTTACCTGTCGATCATTACGCTAACCCCTTACAGGATTACCCCCAACCTTCCTACCGCATCTGGAATAATTCAGTGAAACATTAGATGCAGACCGACACAAAACCATCAGCCCTTCTAAGCCACCTCGGGGGATCTCCTATTTGTTGTGAATACAGTCTGAAGTCCATCAGGCCTGGATACACAGAGACCGTCCCATAATGCGCATGGCGTACCCTGCAGCCCCAAAGAGGACCCGTACTCCAAGGAAACATTAACACATGCATAATAAAGTAAGTGGAAAAGCTGGCGCCTCCACCTTCTATACGGTGCAAACCCTTTGCTAGTGACAGTTCACATACATGACGAGGTGGCCCTACAACCGATGACGTGTTTTATTGAAAACAAATACTTTAGAGGCCTCTCTGAATAAGTCCGTAAGCGGCTTTGTGATTCCGGCACCATCGCGGCTGCAAATTGTTAAAAGCTTGTAAATCAGGCATAGAAGGGGATGAGGGGGACGTCACCGAGGATTCGCGGTTAGCAGGAAGCCATCACCGCTTCCAAGCGTTTTTTAAGCTGCCACCCTGCATGGTTATCTCCATCAGTTGGGTTATCTTGCTTCCACTTTCATTGTTTGCCGTCTGTGGTTCTACGCTGAAAGACTTTATCGTTACATCCTTCCCGGTTCCGTGCAATTTCAATAGCAAAAAACTGGATTCGGGTCGCTATAAAACAAAATAACGAGGTCTTATTCCATTTCCCACAATAGGCAATAACCAGCAGAGCCTAAAATACCAGCCCTAATTCCACCGCAAGGCTGTGATTCTGGGGGAAAAACTGCCGGAAAAACAAAATCGCAGGAAACGCGCGTTCTGGAGCTGCACGTCCTTAAACCCTCGTTGCCTAAACCGTACCATTATCACTGAATAGGTGACATCTCACCCAGTATAAAGGGAAACGGCTCGGATCACGGGCCGCCATGAACAATAACGTTATGGTAATCGACTGCTACTTCAGGGTGGAAAAAAAATAAAATTCAGTTAAACTTTAACGAATGGCTATAGAAAATATCCAAGCCGCGAACCATCCCACACGGACAGGAATGGATCCAACCAATATGTTACGCCGTATGGATTCACCCAGCAGGCTTTATTGAGAGCGGGGGGGCTGAAAAAAAAAATAGGCATTTCCCATATCCGTTAACTAAAGCGTTACTGAAATTATGTAGCTTAAGCCCCAATCCCTCAGTGCTTGAAAGGATCTAAGTATACTTTTATATACTCTCGTCTCTCTTCTAGTAATTGGGCTCCATGCGCTCCCCTTCCCACCGTCCCCCAATGGCTAAGGAGACCCGAGTTATACCCCGACCGCCGTTTAGCGCTGCGTTTCTCATACAATCATCTGGCCGGGTGTATCACTCACAGAAGATGGTGTTCTCCTCTGTATAGTCGCGGCTGCTGTCCAGTCTCAACAACGTCCCGTAGTTAAAGTCCTCTACCAGCTTCTCAAACTTCATGCAAAAGGGCCGCCATCTCTTCAAGACAGAAAACCACGCGGCAGCGCGTTACAGATATGAGTCACAGAAACAAATGTTAAATGAGCAACGGCCATAATAAATAGTATTTCAGTTTAGCCGGAATAGCTGTCAAAATGTATTTAATTTCTGGGTGCCGTCATACAAAGGGGGTCTATGTAAGGGGATGTATACATTAAAGATGTACGGGACCAAGGAGGCTTTCAGCGGCCTCACCTCTTTGGCTTCTGCAGACTTCAGCTCCTCGGCGTCTATCTTGTCGATACGAAGGTCTGGAAAATCTTCTCTAAACGTTTTGTAAATCAGGTCATCCGTCTTGGTCAGCTTTAGGATCCGGGGATCCACCGAGGAGATCAGCTAATGGAGGAGGCACGTCAGTGGAGTTTAGTTATATATATATTATATATATATATATATATTTTTTTTTTAAATTATTTATTTATTAGGAGGAGTGGAGGGGTTAACAGATCTCACCTCTTATACGCCACGTTAGTTAATGCATACTTACATTAAAATATACCTCTGCGTGTTGATAGGCCTTCATTGCCCAAATCATCTCCACATTGGGCTATAAAAAAACAAAAAAGGATTACAAAGAAAAAAATTTTGCATTGGAGTTTTTATTTCCTATAATACCACTAAGGCCAAAATACTGAATTAGCGCTTTGCAATTTTACAAACAATGTATATTTTTAGGTTCCTATATTCATAATATCTACACAATAGTCATATATGCCAGAGAAAATGTTTAGGCTTTAACCTAATCATTTAAAATAATGAAGTGCTTTAATTAGCGGTCATCAGAAATATAATTAAGCATATGTGCTCTCTCATAATTATATATATATATATTATTATGGATTTATAGAACACCATCATATTCCACAGCTCTGCTGCTTAGTTATGGCTTTATTGCGTATCATAGCGTTATGACGGATCACTGTGGTCTTGTTGCCATAGCAACCGAGCACCATTTCCAAACTTTCAACAGCATTATTATTTATACATAACGCCTGATTCTTAAAAGTTGCAAACGGTTGTACTTACATCATTTCCGTAAGCTTCCGCCGGTAAGGACAACGCCTGAGCCACGGATAGAGCTTCGGCGGCCCCCTGGAACAGAAAGGTCACGGACTGAGATGGGGAACAGGAGGGGATTATACAGCATACGAGGTCATCGTGATAGAATATTCTATAAATTAGATCACCTGGTGGTGGAATATTCTAAGTAACCCCTTAGATACGGGAAATAAATTACATGAAAGCAGTATATTACCCGGGGGTGTTCACGGGCAATTTATTCATGTTTTAAATAAATGCAAAGTATGAAATTCTATTTCCTACTGTGATCTTTGGACAAACTCACTGAAGTGCATGAATAATAAAGCAAGACCCTAAAGAAATTGGTTAAAGTGAGAAAAGTAAACAATTTAATATTTAATAACATAAGAAAATCTGTATTTACCCCAAAATGAAGTAAAACAAGTAAGCCACGTGTTCTATGTGCATTCATACAGAGTAATACCAGCAGCACACATACCTCCCTGAACACCCAGCCACATGGCAAACGGAGCCCGCGGTGCATTAACGCCCCCCCGGTCACCCCGTCAGAGGGGTAAATACAGGTAAACATCGCAAACGCCCGAAAATGTCCATAACCATATTAAGCATTAAATGCCACCAACGCGTTATGCCCACTTACCAGGGACCCCAGGCCTCCCATCGCTTCGCCAGGCGCCGCCATTGTGTTCACCTTTGACATCTGACCTCCCACCTATGAAAAGCCTATGACTTCTTCAGCCAATGAATCCTGCTCCGCCATCTTTACTGTCCCGCCCATTGGGATTCTGGGTAACGTTTCCCTCTGGTCGGTGGGCGGAGTCATGAGTCATGTAGCCAATGAATGATATGGTTCTACGTAAAGGCCGAGAGGCAGTTCCCATGGAAACCAGGTTGTCGCAGATGGAATATAATGTGTTAGGAGAATGAATAGGTCACGGCATTACTTGTCTGACCCGAAACACATAGCTAAGAGTCTCATGGCTTCTAATCTTCGGAGAGCTTCTAGTTCCAATAGCACCCGAAATTATAAAAAGTATTATTTAGGGCTTTTGGGGTAGGACAGTAACATTAAACGTGGTTGCTATGGTGATAAGGCCACTTTGACAGCTGCTAGCTCTTATTATAGTGGTGGACTTTCTAGCATACTGAATATAGCAATTTAAAAACTAAGTGCAATATATATAGCAATTTAAAAAAGAAACCCACTAGACTTCTCCCCGTGCTCCAGATTCCTTGGCGTCTAGGGGGGCAGCCGGTGACACCCTGAGCTGCTGCTGCCGGCACTTCCCCCGGACCTACTATGAATGAGCACGGAAAGTCTTGTGATGCTGGTGCTCATAGAAGCCCCGGCAGAAGTGGAGGTTGCAGGCACCCACCGGCTGCTGGAGAGGAGGATCCGGGTCCCCTGCAGCGCTGCGGGGTATCTGGATCTTAGTCTTGTAGTCAGACCACTATTTGAGGGCTGATTAGAAGACGACCTTGAATATAAGACAATGGTTATTTTTTAGAGCATTTGCTCGGAACAAAACCTTGTCTTATAATCAAGCAAATACAGTAATATCACCCAAATGAATGATGGGAAACCCTGAATGGCCCAAAGGGCATGGATATATTAAGCAGCTTTGTTGCCATACCAGCAGAAAAAATCTCCTAATGACTTAAAATATTAAGAACCCAAGCACAAAACGGGTTGGCTATTAAGATGCGGTACTGCTTTACATAAGGGCACCACTGGGTCCAATCCTTAAAGTGGATCTGTCACTAAATACACCTCTGTAAGAATATTATTATACATATAAAACCTGTAGTATGTATATATATATATATATATATATATATATATATATATATATAGATATAAACACGCAGTTTGCATACCATGGGGCAGCTTTCTTAACTTTCTTTTCTCAGGATATTTCTTGGGATTATTCCTCCCCAGTACACCATCTCCCAACTATTGTTATTGATTGGTTCAGACAGCCTTTGTAATATTGCGTGCAAATGAATCAGACAATGCTGGTTTTGCCACAGGCTACCGCCAATCTCAATTTCCACGGGATGGACTTTTAAACCAAATATCTCCAATTATACTTATCGACAAATAATCTGAGTGACATGTTTAGTGAACGTGCGCAGATTTTTTTTGCTTCACTCCTTTAACCGGGACAGGAAGACACCCGATTTATATCACAGCATCACAGACCCTTCCGTTAACCCCCGGCATATTTTTGGGGCTAATCAATATATAATCCTATACCCCTCTGCACCAGGGATCAGCGTGTAGCCTGTGAATCTTCCCTATAGATTAGGTGACCTTATGTTCTTTTACCTGGGTTATTAGAAATACATGGTACAGATCAGAAATGAAATAAGAATATGGGGTAACTTAGAGGTTAAAGCCTTTCCAAACAGCTTGATTCGGCCCGCGGACGGCCACACACCTTTACGTTAAACGCTAATCAGCCTCATGTGGTTCTTCACCTTTATAAAGCAGCCTTCACCTCCCTCCTTCTCCTCTGATCTGACAGCTTGGGTGGTGTGTAGTCTGCGGCCCTTTGAGAGAGGGTCTGTGTTAATAGTGTGATATATAATATGTAATATGTGATATATAATAATATGTGATATATAATATGTGTTTTAGTCACTGCCCTCATAGCCTTATGTTTGCGGGCTTTAGATATTTAATGGTCAGTTGATGAGCTTGATCTGGGTAGATGTTATTTTAATGCTAGTGCATATTAGTTATTGTATTTGCTTTATATAGCGCCGTCATATTCTGTAGTGCTGTACAATGGGTATACCTGGCTTGCCGGTGCCGGCTGGTGAATGTGGCCGGGTTATTGGATGCGATCAGTCTTGTTCCTTATCCTTTGCTTTCTTGTCTCATGCAGAGTGTGATCTGGTAACATGGCTTCTACTGTCAGTAACACCAGCAAGCTTGAGAAACCCGTGTCTCTTATATGGGGTAAGAGGGGCGATACAGGCTTTATTCCTGGCATTGCTTGTCTTGGGCTTTTGGCGTCTGATTGAGTTGGTCATGTATAAAAGTGCTATTTCACCGTAGGGTGGAAACGTTTGTGGGACAAACTCTTCATTTGGTTATGTCCCTGCGGTCGGATCGAGCCTTGTGGTCTTAGTTGCCCCTCTCTGTGGCTGTGGAACCTTGTGAGGAAACAATAGCCCTTTTCTAACACTGCCATTAAACAATCATGGGTGACCTCCCTGCCAGGTGTATCACGCTGGGCACTGCCACCAAACTGAAGGCGATATATTGGCTTAGTAGTCCTAATAAACGGGGGGTCTGTGTAGTCCTGCCGTGTAACCTCTGCCCTTATTCTACAGGGTGTGAGCTGAGTGACCAGAATAAAACATTTGTGTTTAAAGTGTCAGACGAAGACAAGTGTGAACACCAGCTGGCTCTGAGAACGGTTAGTCCCTCGTTTGTATGTCGAGTCATAGAGAACGAGGTCCTGCGATAAACTATTCGTTTAAAATGAAAACCGAAGGGAAAATTGCTGTCTTTGGTATTGGAGGGGCCGATAATGTTTTTTGTTTTTAAACCCACCTCTCTTAACGAGGGTTAAAGGGGAAGTCACACCATATTTCATTTAGATTAAATGAGGCATTATAGCCATTTGTTTGTTCTAGGTCTGTTATTTTAGCCCAGTGTGCTAGACAAAACACCTTGACTCCTTATACTGCCTCTAGGAAAACAATGGAACTGCTTAGTCTTAATTACCCAACTGGACACTCTGGCTATTGAAAGTCTATGGAGGAAAGGACTTTGGATTGCCATTAATAATCGGCTCAGTGGTGTTTGAGCTGGGAAAGTCACCCAAAAAATGACCAACAATGGCGGTCTGCGGAAAAGGGAGTTTATTGGAACAAAAAACACATTTATGACAACCTATACTATATCTTATATTCAAGGTGAAAAACGTCCATTCTCCATACAGCTTCCCCTTAGTATTGGGGCACCCTTAGCCAAAACCTCTTATGACTGTGCGCGGTATCCTTGCATATGCTTTTCATGCCAGGTTTTTTATCTAAACTTCATGATGGGGATTTTATACACCAGGTTTGTCTGGGAGAAAAAGCCAAGGATGAATTTCACATTGTAGAGATAGTGCCAGAGGAGGAGGGGGCTGATGCAAAACCAGTACCGATTGCCACCCTAAAACCTTCTATTCTGCCCATGGTAAGTACTTGGTCCCCTTAATTTGGATTAGTACGCTGGCCGGTGACACAATGGATAAAGGTCCTTCTTTTCGCAGGCTACCATGGTTGGCCTGGAACTTACTCCTCCAATCACGTTCCGGTTAAAAGCCGGGTCTGGCCCAGTTTTTATCAGTGGTCAGCACATCGCGTGTAAGTACATTGTGTCTGTGTAACTTTCTGTAAATAGTCACTTTATTTTTTTACTATTGCTTTAAAATGAGGTTTCCAGAATATTGTTGGAACAAATCTAGGTTTTACATGGTGATCACATAGAGCTGCATATTTGTATATTCTGCTTATAGTAAAGAATCGAATGGGCAATATAAAACTGTGGCCTACGAACGTCTATGTAGTAAAGTGTAAAATGGCATAGTCATAAAGAATTGGCTTGGTGCATGGGAAGTGATTTAATATTCAACCTTTTCCATGAGATTTTCCTTTAACTTCTAGTGGAAGAAGATTACTCTTGGGCAGAAGAGGAGGGCGAAGAGGAGGAAGAGGGTGAGGAGGAGGAAGTGGAAGAAGACCCAGAATCTCCTCCCAAAGCTGTGAAAAGGCCAGCTGCCACAAAGAAAGGAGCCCAGGCAAAGGTACAAGTACCAGTTGCCCAAAATCCCTTCACCATATGTAGAGCTTGCGGCATGGAATGGTCCAGTCAACGCTGGCCCAAGGTTTAGCTTTAGGGTAACTGTTGTCTTTTTGTCCTAGAAGAAGAAAATGGATAAAGAGGAAGAGTAAGTATCTTTCCTTGTTCACGAATGCATGAGGTTTTAGGCTAACCCCTGTTGCCTAACTCTTATTTTTCCTTCTCTTGCCACCCTATCGTCCCAGGAGCTCTGAAGAAGAGAGTCCAGCTAAAAAGGTACATTCATTCCGTCCACCCATGTATCAAATCTGGTTTTGACCTAATTTCTGAACGCGGTCCAAATGGGACATAAAGGTTTTGCAGTCGGTGTAATTCTTTGTTTCTGTTCAGGGCAAAGGTGCTGGAAGAGGCAGGAAGCCAGCTGCTAAGAAATGAAGATGTGTAAGGTAAATGCCTTTGCCCTCACCCTTTCCACCATACTTGTGAAGGTCCTGTAAACACTAAAAGCCATAATGGCTACAACTATACAGTGGTATTCTGTAGTCCTATTCTAACCGCTAACCTAAGGTTTCAGTAGGCCTCTTTAACATATACAATATTTAACTTGTCATGTCTCTGCAGGTCCAGCTTTTCCTAGTCTCCCACCTCACCCCTGCTTTCAACTTTGTCTACATGATGGTCACTACCACCGGTCGCTTAAATTTACCAGTGTGCAAACCTTGCGCTATAATCATCTGGACACATGGGGTGGAGGGGCATGACTCTTACCTTGGTACTGTTTCAACAGAGGCAGTATTTTCAGTGGACAACCTGAACTATCAATGTTTGCATTCTCTAATGCTCGATAATCTATTGGACTAAACGTATTGCCATCTGTTTTGTACTCTACAGAATAAAAGTTCTTGTTTCCATGGGAATGATTTAGTGCTTTTGGGTTTATTTTTCCTCTTCTGTCTTGATGTTGGCCCATCTCTGTTTTTCTGTATTAAGATGTGTGTGAGAGCTCGGCTTCTACCAGAAGGCTTAAAAACCACAGCATGCCAAAGGCTAGTGCCATACCATCACACAACTCATGCTAAAGAGTAAAAATTGTATCCGTTCCTGAGCCATGGAACGATGGGGATGCAACATCTAGTGAGTGATGACTAGATTGTCAGTAGGATAGTGTTGGGGTATGTAGAGCGCCTGAGTTGGACTGTAAATATAGCACATATGTCAATATATAGTTTTGGTCCAGGAGCTGATCTGCCAGCACACAGATTGGATTTAAGTTGGATTAAGACAAAGATGGCCATCAGGGTGACGCATCATCCAGTTACTGTTTGGAAACGAAGAAGCAATTCATCAGCAGGTTAATCAACAAAGGGCTCAAATTTAAAGTTGTTGGAGATACTATAAAAGAATATCGGATGTTCCGGTAGCCCTCGCTTGCAAAAGTTGCCTCTATTATATAGAAGTTGTGTTGAATAATAAAGGCAACATCACCCTAAGCAATGTTTGGCTTCTTTACAAGGCAATGAGCTCTCCCACTGAACTTTAGAATATGTTATATATCTCTATATAACTCCCAACAGTTTACGCAGCACTTCCTACAATACATATATTCAAGGGGTCTAACAATCGGTTACATCAGGTAGAGCCAAATCTGAAGGTGGCGAAGCTTATTCCTCTCAGGTTCCAGTGCCGTACTATGCCGGCAATAACAATTTCCTTATGCCAGTTCAGGGTCGATTTAGTGTGCTACCTCTCGCCACTTCCATCTAATCACTAAACATCCACCTCTCCTTTTCGCTGTTCACCCATGATGTGATTTATGACCTGTACCCAATATGGTGCAACACCTGGCCATAGAGCCTTAACACCAGCTCCTTCAAACCAAGCTTTTTGTTAAGACTCATCTATAGACAAGCAGCTTGCAGGATGCACTTGACCTCAGGGTATGTCTCTGCGGGGTGTGATTTATTTTTTTTCACATCGACTTTTATTCACACGCAGATCTTGATAAGCGCAGAATTACTGCTATCCTGGGGTAGGGATGGATAGCTTGGGGTCCCAGTAAGAAAAAAGAAAAAAAGCTTCATGATTTGTGAGCTGGATCCCAAAAGACTGCGAAAAAGTCCCATGGCCTATGGTGCGGTCCAAGGTATAGGTGGACAAAAGCTCCATGACCGCGGTGACCAAAACCTGGTCTCCAGATGACATGAAGAAAACCAGGGTTCCCAAGTGGGCAATCTCTCTCTCTGAAACCACCCCAGCCTGTGCGCCATCACGAGTCTCGCATATCCCCAGGACGGTGCCCTAACAGGACGACTGTAGCAAACGTGCTCAGAGTTCAGTGGGCATTCCTGCCGGGCCCGGCCGCTAAACAGTCCCCGGAAATCGCGGCTGAGACCCGGTCAGGTGATGGAGCTGGGGTAACAGGGAACAACCAGGGATGTGTAGGGCATAGTGACGTGCGCTTAACCGTAAGATACACATAATGAACGGGGATCACTGACTCCAAGTGAAACAAGGCAGGAAAGGATAGGAAAATCTAACTCCTAACGTGGTAATTCCAGATCTTCGTAGCTTATATCTAATAGCATATACCGGTGTATATACTGTATATGACGTTAGCTGTTGGGGACTGCGGCCGGTACACGGTATCATAATTAATGAAATAAGAGGTCTGTGTCTCCGTTTATAGGACGGATCAGGAGAATATCCCATTTATACAATACAACTGATGTGTTCAGAGTCAGGTTAATCTCTCCCCCCTCCCGTTAGCTTTCCCGTTCTCTCTCTGGTATTTGCTGACTTTGTACATCGTAACCTCCGAACGCTGTTTGCTGCGATTTCACCAGAAACGTAGAAGGGCCACTTTCAGTTGTTTCATGAGATGTGGATAGATGGCTGGTGGATTAAACGCCAAGACTTAGCAGACAGAGAATAGGTAAAAAAATAAGCAAAAGCCTTAATTTTCCCAAGAAAAGAAAATAACGGCATTTAACAAAAAAGTTGTCGTCTTGGAAACCAGAGTATTTTTTTTGCTGGATTTAGACATAAGCGTAGGTGGCAAATGGTGGAAAAGGAGGCTTTATTAAGGCTTTGTTTTTTTAGGTTTTCTTTTAATACGTTTTAATTGCATGTTGTTCTGATGAAGCTCTAACGATAGAATCAAACGACGCAGAACATGTTCTAGAATGCTGCTGCTGTTGTGTCATACGGTACGGATTGACTCAGTGATGCGATGGAGGCAGGGAGACGCTAGAGGCAAGTCCGGACGCCGGAGATACTACAGGGAGCGACTGTGTATAGTGATATTCTGCAGGGTAATGCTCTGCAGGGTAGGAGGGTTGTATGCTGATAGGCTGCAGGGAGGGGCCGATGATGCTCTGCATTCAGGGAGGGCACCGACTAGCTCCCTAGTGATGCTGAGGATTAACCGTTACCATGGTTACAGGAGTCAGGAGCAGCGGATGATGCTGACACTGCCTGTACAGCACAGGATCCAACGGTAACACAACTGAGGGAGGGAAAGGGTGCATGAGAAGTTGGGGGGGCAGGGGATGCTGGGGAGGAATAGCGGGAGACTGAAGGGGTGTGAGGGAGGAGGGGGCAGTAAGGGGGTAGGGAGGAGTATTAGTGACTGTGCATCTTGTGACTGCGTAACAGGGACCTGGGCCTGGTCATTGAGTACGTATATTTATAGGTGTGCGCACAATATATGTATCCCTAACAGTGTGTGTGTGTGTGTGTACAGTGTTAACAGCTGTGGAGAGATTTGTGAATTCCTATTTATATGACCTTAAAGTTGCCATTTATTTTCATATACCTCAGTATATATGGCATGGAGGGGTGTGTGCGGCTCTTCGTTTCATACAGGTGCTTGTCTGTTCCTGATACCGCCTGCGTGTTACGCGGCCGTTCCTTCCGTGTGGCTCTGGGAATCCCATACATTTAGGTCAGAAACGGTGCCTAGAATTTGATTTTGCTAGAATTCTGTATGATCGGTCGCTGTGACCTCATACATAAAATGCAGTGAGATTTTTACATGCGTGTTTGTATGTGCATGCGTGGCTCATCGCTGACATGTGCGACTGTTCCATTATAAAATACGTTTTGGTTTTTCTTCTGTCTCAGTCAGTGCATCCCAAATTTTAAATTTTTTGTTAAAAATGATGATGTATTATGATATAAATGATTGGATGCTTGTGGGTTACTGAAGAATACATGTTGGGTCCTTTCTGAGAGGGCCACATGTTCTATGTCTTGTATTATATATCATAAAACCTTTAATTACTAAATGTCCATTACCAGAAGAGACTGAACGAGAAACAATATCAGATTCAGGTTGTTTGGAACAGTAAGAGCTTTTGGGAAATATTTCCCACGAGTCGTACCCAATGCAGAAAGATTCATCATTACGGATTCTGTACTAATGATACGCCGTCCGTGGCATAACGCCCAACGTCCGTATGTCTGGAAGATGTATGAGCTGGAAACAAACCATTAGCTAGAGGTTCCGAGAAAAATGCAATGGGTGTTGGGAGTCCGAAACTTTACTACACAACGAGATTCAGACTCCCTCACAGACCTGGTCAAATTTTCAAACAGGTCGATGTCAAGTTCCATGTCTTTTCATACTTCTTGGAAGTGCAAAGTTTCTCGTGGATATTCGTTTGCACAAATCTTGTGTTTACTATACGTCGATAACATTAGAAGTGTGTACAACATCATTTGTACAACCTCAATGGCCGTGTACCTGGGATGGTTGCTATGCTTTGGCCAGGGGAGAACTACCATCAAGTGGCACCCCATTCCCTATATGATCCGGAAGCAGCCAATCAGTTGTGTAGCTGTTTATTTGTGTGTTGTATGGATTAGGTACATTGTGTTGTATATCAGTTAATTGTGGGAAGATGAAGAGTCTCTTTGTATTAAAGGGACACTCCATTGTCCCAGGCGCTATATCAGTTTGTAAGTCATTTAATATGCATTGTTGAAAACTGGGGGGGAAAAATTACCATTTAATAGAATGTTAGAATATATGTGTAACGTTTCACGCCACTGATTGGCTGCATGATTCAGCCAATCATTGGGGGGGCAAATGCTCCCATTGAAACCAATAAGAACACTTTCTTCACCTCCAGAACATAAGCTGACCCAGCTGTGAAGCTGGTGATTTTTGTTCTGACGATGAGTTAAGTTGGTGCTGGATCAGGGCCATCTTTAATTTTAATAGGTCTGTGATCTGTCCTCAAACACCGCCAGGGTTCCCATTACACCCATAGTTCAGTATCCCTTCCTTCCTTACAGCATCCCTTCTTTTTCATTTCTATCTCTGTCCCTTTGGTCTTCATTCCCTTCACATCAGACACTAGGACAGCCTGCTATAGAACCCAATGAATGTTTAGACCATAGACAGATGCCCCTTTGCCCTGCCTGAAAGACAGCTCTGCCTTGTATAGTAAATGGGGCATACAACATGCTATTAAGGCTATAAAAAGCCTCCAATATCAGATAAATAATAAGAGATAATAATAATAATAAATATAAATGCTCCAAACACTCCTCGTAGTGTACGACCACCGGCTGGATACGCTCAGCCTGACTCTACGTGGGCATTACGGCTGCCAGCAGCGCCTATGGGACTCTATAATATAGCCATATTTTTATATAACGTCTATCCATTAGTTAGTATGTATATCTGCTGGGTGTGCTCTGAGTCCTTGATTATTTCAGCAGCGCCACATAATCTGTATTTGTACGCTTGTTCCCTTTTTGCCTATGCGTAGTTGATGGAGTAATGTTACATTGTTCATCACTCATCATCTTGTGAATGAAGTCCTTGCTGTTGCAAGCTACGTGTATATTTTAAAACAGATAAAAGTTTGTCGTACATCCTATATGCCTCTGCACAGTTTGTTTGTTTTTCGGAGCTGAGTCTGTTTTTAGTCGAAGGCTTGTGGCATGTATGTTGTTACAAAGCAGAACTCAGCGATCTGTCTGGAAGGTCCTGACCCGCTGAGCTGATGCTCAATGTCCTGGGTTGGGCAGGAAGGCCCTCGCCCTGAATTGGAATCCACAGCTCTTCATTCCTGGCGTTAAAACTGAGCAGAATGCACCGAGAACAGCGCAGTCAGATAGCCGGCTGAGACAGGTGCACACGCTGCTTCATGTGTCTCCTTCACTCTCTGTCCCGCTCGTATTTTGTCTCCTTCGTCCTCCTCTTCAATGCGCCTGCTCCTGTCCTAGTGTTCCTTTCTTCTGTGTCTCCGTTCTTTCACTGCCTGCTCATTTCCTCTGTTTATCTTCAGTTAGCTGGTTCTTCTCTGCCCTATCTTCTCACATCCCCACATACCTACGCTGCCTATTTAATAGTTTCTCCTCACCCATATCCATCCCAGCAACCAAGTAATCTTCCCCTCTATCTCTCCTTCTACCTCCGCGCCCCCTTTGTCACATCTTACTTGTAGTTCTCCTCTTTTGGCTTCCTCTTTCTCCTGTCGTTAATATGAGTACATAGAGGTATTTGTCTTAATAAATGGCAACGTTTCAGCACCATTGAGACAGCGAATCCCCAAGTGGGTCTAAGATTCTCAAGATGAGTCCCCGTAGATATTAATTTGCTCAGAAGCTGAACGTCAAGGAGCCTGCTGATCCCAAGATGGCAGAAAATGTTTTGTGGACATTCAAGTTCAGCGACTCAGGTCAGTTCAGACCCCAAGCTTGGGTGGGTTAGACCTGGACACCTGAGATTATCATTACTAAAATATCTCTTACTAGGACATCTCTTCCCACAGTCCATCTACTCCGTATCGTACCGGTGACCTCTCCTCCTTTTTCTCCTTTTGCTATTTCCCCTTCTTTCATCACTCTTTTTTCCTCCCATGCGTCCCTATCCTCTTTCAAAGTACGTTGCTGCCCTGTCTACTCTCCTGACGTGTCCTCTCTATTTGCTGGTGTTTATAACATCATCTTCCATCCCCCTTTAGTTTTCTTCCCGGTATTCTCAGACCGGTATTCTTTCCTTATCATGTTAAGGACCTGTCACAATCACAGCATTTAATAATGAAACCCATTTATAAATCTACTTCCATTCTCTCTAGTTGCATTTCCATACATACTCTACTCACTCCATGTCTTTACTTCAAACTTATTTTTGTTTCCAATCTATGCTCAAGATAGTCCTAATACTAACTACCCTCCCATCCTCCGTCTCCTCTCTATCCCCTCTTCATCATTTGTCTTGTATTCCTGTCTCCTTGTGTCTTTTTGCAGATGATGCAAAGGTTTGCAACAGGGTAGCCATTCCTGGCAGAATAAACCAAATGGCTAATGAGTAAATTATCAGAATGGATTAAAGTGTGGCAGCTGTAGTTTCATGTTGATAAAAGTAAAATAATGCACTTGGGTCATAAAAATCCAGAGACAAAAGGTAGCACTGGGGTTACTATTCTGTCAGTGACAACAGAAGAAAGGCACTTTGTAGTAATTATTTCTGAGGACTTGTCCGTGGAGGTGGGAATACAGCGGTGCCACGTAACAAAAATGTTAAAAAAAGCTCCCTCCAAGGGAGCATGAGTGTGTGTGTGTTACAAGGAGCGTGTGTTGTGCATTATCATGAATGTCTATGCGTGTGTGAGCATGAATGTGTATGTGTGTGCGCTAGCATGAATGTGTATGTGTAGGTGTGTGCTAGCATGAATGTGTATGTGTAGGGGTGTGCTAGCATGAATGTGTATGTGTAAGTGTTTGTATTTTAGCATGAGTATATGTGTGTGTATGAGCAGGAATGTGTGTTTGTGTGGTAGTATGACCGTGTATGTTTAATTGTTTTGTGTGTTAGTATGAATTTGTATGTGTATGTGTTTCAAGGAAGCTACAATAGGGAAAAAGAGAGACATGAAAAAGAGAGAGGGTTTTTAAAGTAAAAAAGAGGAAGAGGAGGAGATCAGGAGGGAAGACATGTGCATTTGAAAAGGTAAACATCATCATTTGGCCAAAAAGAAACAATGTCCCCAAAAAACATATATGAATGAATGCATTTAGGCCGTCTTGGTGAGGGCATTGAGATATACATAGAAGCAATGTTCTCAGACTAGAAAGTAGCTTCTCTAATCAGAGGGTGGTAGATAAGTGGAGCAGCCTTCAAGCAGAGGTGGTAGACGTCAATACAATGAGGAAAATATAGCATGCATGGGGCAGACATGAGGCTATCCTGAAAACAAGACAAGGATATAGACCTGCACTTGCACCCTCTTTACGGTGCTGCCCCTCAGCCATAAGAGAGTTAAAGTACATTTAAACAAAGAAAGGTCCAACTAATAATTAGCCCCTCTCTGTTTACCCCTTAATTGTCTCCTATGAAGACCCCCCTCTTTTCTTGGCTCTTGCGCAGTCTCATGTGTATTCTTCTACTTGTTGCACGTTCGAGTCATGCCGCCGGCGTCTCTGTGTGTGATCTGTCTTTAGAATAATGAGCGCTCTAAAGAGACACCCCGTGCTCTCCACTTATCTCCTCCTCAGTTTGGGAGAGTTCTCTGCAGCATTTTGCTCCATGTGCAGGGAGGAGCAGCGTGGCAGCGAGAGGGAGTCTGGATATCTCCAAACACAGATGTGACCGCAGCACTCTCGGAAAGAGACATCATGCAGCCTGAATGAGGTGCTTTATTGGAGGAGAGGGCATTTGGGGGTCTGTAATAAGAATGATGTGCGTTGGTCTGGCACGGGATCCACAGACAATCCGTCTGTACATGCAGGTCTAGAGGTGGGCAGTTATGGAGGGCAATACGGGGATCGTTTAGCGTGTGTGGTACTGCGTGGAGAGGGGCAGATTTATGTTATTTAATGTATGCTGAATGTGGACGGGGCCCTAGAAGCATAATATAGGATACGTAACGGCAGCAATAATATTACATGATATTACTGCATAGGGGACGTCTGTAGCTATGGAAATGCTGCATGAGTGCATATGCCGTTCAGAAAGCATAACACGCGTGTACAGGGATTCACATGCCCGGAGACGTCTCAGTAGAGACAGAGATGAGTTACGAGAAAAGCTGGCGCGTGCTGTATGGGAATACAGGAGGCAGCGATGGGGATTAATGGAGGGTCGGAGGGCTTATGAAATAAGCATGTTAAAGGGCATCTTTATGGCAATGTGTGGATGGGGGAGTTGTGGTATACTTGTGTGTGACATGAAGTGATAGATGCCGTGAACACCTGTGCGTGTGATGAAGTGATAGATGCCGTGAACACCTGTGTGTGGAGGGCCGGTGGACATGCCCTGGTGAAATACCCCTCTGCAGAGGACAGGCTGAGATGACATGCCATACCTGTGTGTGTGAAGGGTTAAAAGACACTATGTTGAGTTAAATGACCGCTCCGTGGAGGGATTTAGAAAGCACCCCCCCTATCACCAGGCCTGTGTAGTAAATGGATAGCTGTGGGTAGGGGGGCTTTCTTCTCTTTTTCATATAATCTTCATGACGCTTGATTTCCAGATCTTCGTTTAATGGAGTTGCTTACATTCCGTCATTAACCCCTTCAGTCATGCATGTGCTCAGCAATGACCCCGTTTCCTTCCATCAAGACGCCGCTATATAACCCGTGCTGTTTCCCAGATGGGCTGGGTTGATGGTTTCCATGGAGATACGCTGTGGTGGGTGGGGTGCAGCTGCTTGTGTGTTCAGATAAGCAACACGGGATCACGTGCCGCCCGTCAACCCAGTAAACACATGTTCCGAGTACATGGTACTCTTTTCAGGTCTTGGTAGGTCTCTGTAGGACAAAACCCACAGCACATGCGCAATCACCCATTGTACAGAATAAGGAGTGACGTGGTCTGGATCTCTGTCTATAGAATGTATCTGGTGTTCTCTAGTCTGTAAATAAGGTTATAGGACGGATTCTGTGTATTAGACCGCCGGGCTCTGTATGAGACAAGCTGGGAAGAATATTATGAGTCAAGGAGGAAGCAGAGGACGGGAGAGACCAGGAATTAGAGGCCAGGGGGTCAGACCGGTGCGACTCTCTGCGTCTGCGCCTCCCACTCACGTCAGTGTTTTTTTTAATTCAACTATTTCTTTTATGGCGCATTCTTCTTTTTTCGTTTATTGCTTCCTTGTGTACTTATAGCCAGCTTTGGGTTTATACTGTGATTGGTTACCCATCGTCCAATCATATCACTCCGTTTTGCTCTCCCAGCGGTGCTGGAGCAGAACCTGGGAAGTCACGTGATGCAGAACAACATGTTGACTGGTGAGCCATAGCATGTGGTTCATGGAAGCCTGGAGAGCATCACATCCATAGCAGTCGTGCCTCGTGCCAGATCAGTGCAGACCGGTCTCCTTGTAAAGCATTAGTCTGTGAGATCCATGCAGAGTATTGCATCCTGATAAAGGGGCCAGAGCTTGCCTTGGCTCCCAGAGACAGGGGGTCTTTATAGCGTTAATGCCGTGATGGTCGTTAATCACAGAGAGAGTGATGCCTTCTGCCCCCTGACACAAGGGATCCCAGAAGCGGATTAATCTGCCGACTGTCACATCCAGCGTTCCTTAATTAGCCCAGATTCTAATAATCCTTCATCTGTCTCTGATCCCCTCTAGATTCCAGGCATGCGCACGGGACACTGATACACAGCGGCTGAATGGAAAAACTTTCGAAGGTAACATTCTGTAGTATAGTATTTTTCGAGGTGGGCCAGCTGGCTGTGGCACCGAGCCCACCCGTCAGACTGAGCCAGGCCTGCCTTCCGGATATGCAGATCCTCATAACCTTCCTTCATGCTCCACGCTGCCTGCGTAAGGATGGAGTGAGGGGATGGGGCATGGAACTGGTATTATAGGCATTTCATTTAAATATTATACTTAAGTATTTAACATGCTATAATTCTACACAAACAAAACAATATTGTGAATAATTGGGGCAACCTCACACTTAACACGCATCCCTTGGCATGTCCCTAGGCAGTGGATCACCATCAGTCGTAGATAGGAAACCCACCGTATGATAGACCCTTTACAAGCGATTGTGATTTTAAGTATGTGTCTGTTAGTAACGTGTCCCCTTTCTGCAGACCCCCCTTACGTCTCCTGGCAGTGTCACTTGCTCCAGAGGGCCGAGCGTGCCGGGTTCCCCCTCTTCTATTACTGTGAGTAACCCTTTCTTTGCCTTAATTTGTGACCTCGCAACACATTTACCTGCCACAAACCTATATGATCACCCTCATTAAGGTTACTTAAGTCCGTGGCCCTAGGATGTTTTCCAGGTTCTACATAAACCCATGTGTATTTGTGTCTCCTAGGCCCGGATGGACAGTCATGTGCTGGGGTACAAGGATCTGGCTGCCCTCCCTCGTGATAAGGCCATACTGGATATTGAGCGCCCAGATCTGATGATTTACGAACCGCATTTTACTTATACCCTTTTAGAACACACAGATACCTTGCGAAGCCGAGAGGTAAGTCACCTTACAGACATCTGTCTGTCAACCTACAATACTTGACCTTTATTTACAGAACTTTATATGGGCTTACATGGATCTGGATTCAATGAGCCTCCTAAAATCTAGAATTATGCATAAAAAGCCGATCATATGCTTCATATATATATATATATGTATATGTATATGTATATATAATATATATAATCACCACTAAGCAAGTCAACCCCCAGGCATAAAACTGACTGCTAGCTGAAAAAATCTATGTATCTGATTCCAAGACTCCAATGACTGCAAGGCTAATAAGATCAAAGCAAACCTCTCATCATCCAATGAGATCAATGTAATTGACAAATTAGGCTTAATTTAGTTAAATAAATTAGCGATCCTCTTTAAGTTAGTCTTATTATCACCAGACTGTGTTTAAGGTAACGAGTTTTGATATATTTTTCGTACTTTCTAGTATCTCTACTCAATTAATATAACCACATTAAAGTTGTCTGATTGAACTGCTTGCTACAAATGTAAGAAATGTAACACATTGACAGAAATCCAGGTACATTTGCTTTTGAAATTCATTTCACCAATTAAGATAAATACATTTCTGGCATGAAGCCCACACTACTAAAAATGCATAAAATGATCTTCTGTCAAGATGCTCAAAAATGATGCATTTGTAGCAGGCAGTTCAATTAAGATAACTTTGTTGTGGTTTTGTTAATTGAGTAGAGATACTTTTCAGGCATAAAGCCCAGAAAACTATGACCGCAATATTGTTTCAGACACATGAATTAAGCTTTAGGCGTCTCATTGAATGAATCCCATGATGTCATCATAAATATTATTGTCATTTTCCTGCAGTTAATAGGGGCAAAGGGCTAGGGTGCGGAATATGGCCCGGTGGGATTCATTGGGCTGAGAAGGAATGAGAAAAGGCTTATCAAGGTAGATGAGGACGGGGAGGTGGTTTGCCGTAGGTTGCTGGGGGGTTATATTAAATTGTATATAATGGACTCCAAACTAATAGGCAGATATCGGGGTTCTGTTACGATCCACCCCTGGTCTGCAGCCTTTGGAAATAAAGCAGAAAGCTGCTTCCGTGGCACCATTATTTGCTGATTTTTGGGCCCTTGAGCAACACGGACAGTAAGACCTTATTTATTATTTGTTTATCATGCTTTTTTTCTCCTCCTTTGGGAAGGATCTGTTGGAAGTGGATAGTCAGTGGCCTCGCCGTTTTTCCGTATGTAGAAAATCCATTACGTTGACGGCTTCTCAGAGACTGTTTATCAGACATATTATATCGCTTTGCTATTCTACTGACACAGAAACGTATTCAGCAAGTTTGGCGTCTAGTGGATGTGTATTATTACCCCGTCCCAGCTCAACCCCCCCCCCCGGTATTGCCGGCACTGTGTACAGTCCATGTGCATCCGCTAATGCATCCCAAGCCTTTTCCCTTCTCCAGGGAAGGTTCAAGACCGAGCCCTGCGCTGGCATCAGTCCAGGCTCCTAAACACTGGGACACGGAGATAGATCTGCTGTGCTCTGTCCCTCGTTTATTCAGGAAACATCAACAATGATTTTCTTTTCCCAACGTAATCGCCGTGTAACTACGCTGCGTGTGCTGCACATCTCAGCCGCTCTTCCAATCTCATAACGTAATATCTCTTCTGTCTTTCTTCTTCATTTTGCCAATTGTTGATTCGCCGCTGGCATTTAATTAAAAGGAGACTCAATTTCCCCAGCTACTTCCTCTCGTTAGTGGATCAAATAAAGCATTTGTTTATGAATCAATTAGAGAGAGTGTTTGTAGCAGAGGGACTGTCCACCTAGTTCTAGAATCTGGACGGCGATCATTTTCTTTTCAATACATACTATTCAGGCATATACCCTATGCATGCCTACCTTCTTCCGAAAACCAAAGACTGCATGGCATTTAAAGGTGCTGTTCCACCTACTGCTGGATTTGACACTTTAATGCCCTAATGCAGCATTAGAAACATGCAGCCCCCTCATCACATCCGAATCCGTATAAATATGTTATAGTGTGTTTGTGTAACTTGCCCCCCCCATCGTAAGTCGTGCATTGTTTATGGAATGCCAATGTGTTATTTATTTATGTGAAAAATTCAGTTTTTTGGCGTATTAATTGTCACATGACAATTCTGGTTTTATGTGACGTCAGAGGGAAGAATAAAATGACAGATCAGGTCTATTTGCTTAGCTTGCAGTAGGGCGCAGTTAATCATTTTGTATAATTGGAACGGCAGCCTTCCAGGGAATCTCCGGCTGAGAATACTTAAATCGCACATTGTTTAAGCATAATGCACAAGCGATGTCCATTGAGTTCCGCTGCCCGATGGCAAACAATCATGCGTTTCACGGATGTCCACGTCTCCTGGCTCCACACCGTGAAAAGCTTCATTCGGAGAGCTTCCCAGAGAAAAGACGTCATTATTAAAGCCTTGTGCCGGGGTCCGACCAAGAGGAACAGACCCATCACCTGCGGTTGGGACTTAAAAACATTAACATGGGAAAAGCACGTTGGCTGAAAAGTATCTGTACTGAAAAAAGTCCTACCTTGGATCAAAATAAAGCTTGATGCTCAACGTCCCCTTAAAGTCCATCGATGAAGCCGTGATGATCAATGGAAGAAGCTACTTGGGCTTATGGTTTTGTTTCGATAAATTCAATGATTGAGGTCCCTGATGTTGGGTCTTCTTGTGGTCAGGTGGAATTTATATTTGATGGCAGTGTATTGTGTTGTGTTAGCATTATCTTTGCCTGTTTGCTTTTGTTTGTTATTTTGGGGGAGTGTTTTTCTGCCCCCCGAAGCAGGTCGTGCAGATCATATTTTATAAGCTTAAGATCCACAGGAGTTTGAGGGATTTTATTTTGAGCGATTCTGGCGTAAATCTTTGTGTCAGTTTCGATCTTTGAATGACGTTATAAGTTAAGTTGTTGTGTCTGGGAGTTTTTCGAGCTAGAAGAGCATGTTTTGGGGTACAGCCACTGAAATCCACACCACTCTTACTGTTTTCTTTGTATTAGTGACAAGTAGTATCGTTTTCTCATGGTTGTCCATTTTTGTTCTCTTTCAGCGCTCGCTCTCTCCAAAGTCCATATCACCCCCTCCCTCCCCTGAGGTAGGTAGAACTGGTGCCTTGATTAATAAAATACCCCGAATGGAGGCTGTTTAGTGGAAACCATTCCAATATTGTCTTTCAATAGGTTTCTGCACTTTGGGCTGAAACAAAATCTACAACTAGTGGCTCCATTATACAAGGGACCCGAGGAGGAACATGCTCACCCAAGGGAGGTGTCCATCATTTCCACTGCCCAGGTATTAACCAACCTCAAGCATAAGAATGGAACACCAAGGAGTTCAACAATGCCGGGGACCACTGTGTGTTTCACATACCTGCGAAACTTCCCACCGCTGGCTACCCAGAGCTTCCCCTCTCCTGGAGATCAGGCGCAGGGTTAGCCCCTAGTTAGATTTTTTAGAGATGGGATAGGAGCGGGGGTGACCAAACACCACGTCCTGCCCATAGATAGGTCATACTAACCCGGATCCCCAAGGTAGCAGGGGTTAAATCCGGTAAGCTCCTAGATCTGGTCCAGGCAATGTTCAGGCTCCAGCTACGTGGAACCCTTCCACTTTGACGGGGCTGATGATGTTTTTGGTCAAGGCCAGCCCCAACTTTATGTATTTGTATGGGGATCGGAGTCAAAATGGGCAGGGAGTGGGGCCTATCTACCTATCTATCTATCTATGTTACACAGCATACCCTGCTTCTATGCTCTTCATGTCAGACAGGGAAAGAGAGTAGGAGGTGGATTGTCAGGGAAAGCCAAGAGAGATCAGGAGGTGACGGTTGGGAAGGCCTCCGTAGAGGTCCTAGTAGTTTCGGCTTGAATGAGGGGTGGTTTTCTGTTGTGCTGATAGGTGGAAGCAGGTCGTACCAGAGCCATGAAAGTAGTTCAGAAGGTGAATGGCCTTCTTGTTTTTCCTTGCTGTGTGTCTTGCTTGTTGCAAGAGCAGTTGAGGAGAAGCGGAGGACTCTGGGGGGAAGGGTGTACATCTCCTGTAAATATAATGGTCCACTTTTACATGGTACCTGGTGCACCACGGGTGGTTTCCTCAGTTCATCAGATATGTGATGAAACTTTTCCCAGAGAGGATTCTGGTTGCAGTTTTCTGGATTGCCTGTAGTGCGGAGGTCGGGTCATCTGCCGTGCCCACGTATAGGGTCCTTGTACTCCAGATGTGACAGGACTAGTAGTGACGTCTTCAGATCCTTCCCAGGCGCAATGAGGTTTGCTGGGATATGAAATTACATACAAAGAGGATGCACAGAGTTAGAAAGAGGAACCCCGAAAAGGAGGTGGCGCTGGAGATTTTTGTTTATAATGTCATATATTCTCTATAGGATAGCCTTGGCTTTGATCTTGCCCCCCAGCCCGGGCCAGATGGAACTTCCTTTCTGTGCCAGCACCACTTCAAACTTTACTATATTCCAAAATGATTTTTTTTCTTGAATCTTTTTAATTTTTTTTATTTTTTTATTATCATGTTCTCTAGATCTGGCAGAGCCCAATCTGTACAAGAAGCCCCCCATCTACAAACAGAGGGGTGAGTGTTGAGTCCGCTATTAAAAAATAAGGTACTTACTTGGATAATTATAGAAGTAATTTATATGAGCGTTCACACAATTTTAGTGCATGTTCTTGTTGTTCCCACTAACTGGTAGTGGTGTATTCTGACCCAAGCCAACTAGGGTGGGAAGGTCCTGGAGGATCAGCAGCTCCCCTGCCACCAAACTAGGGGGCAACTCACCCTTTTCGGTACTCAGTGGGGCAGGTACAAAGAAGATCCCCATAGCCAGCCCATTAACACTACGGAAAGCCAAGCTGGCACAGCCACAACATGTTGTTCCCAGGCGTCATATATTCTTAATCGGAAGAGCTCCGGTATATGATGCCATATCCCAGTCCTCAGCGGTAAGGGTGGTAGCCATGGAGGAAGCGGCTGGGGGTCCTGCTTCGGTTTGGAAACTGTCGCTAACACATCACACTCACTAACACATCACACTCACTTTCCATGATAGCATAGCTCCGACGCTCCATTATGATAAACAAATGAATATTGAAATGTTAAGTTTGGGACAATCACCTGGAATAAAACATCAGTAATTATTCCAAGTCCACCCCAGAACTGGTCCATTTCAGGCTTTATTAATGTGGCCCGATTGTTGTCTTGCTTTAGACACTTTGTAACGCTGTTCCTTACTATGTCTAAGACTCTGCAGCATTCCATCGATTATCTGACGACCCCATCGTTGAATCCTCCAAGTTCCCGGCCGCGCGGCCTCCAGACCCCAATCAACCTGCAAAGATTGAGACCGATTACTGGCCGTGCCCCCCTTCTCTGGCAGTAGTAGGTATGAGAGACAAGATCCAAATGACCTATGTTGGGACGATTGGACCCGAGTGAGAGTCCTAAAGAATCTCGGCCACCATGAATGGTCAGGATTGACCTTTGCATTATTCTTTATGTATCATTTTCTTATTGAATAGTTGCTTTAACTCTTGTGCCACTATATTGTGAGTGAGAAGGTACATTACAGCATTGATGGAGCTTGGTGGAGATACGCATCGCCGGCGGTATCTATGGATGTATGGGTACTTTTCATGTATGTTGGGTCTGCACTAGAAGAAGTTCCTTCCTAACTCCTATACTCACCAATTGCCTCTAGAGTCTGAGAGACGTCACAGGAGGGAGTCTACGCACGGGGATGAGGAGGGCGAGGAAGGTGAGGATGTGAGAGAGATGAGGGAGCTGCACATACAAGAGCTAAGCAAGGTACGTGATCCAGTGATCAGCGAATGTAGCTATGTATATAATGTATATAATAACTCAATAACAATGAGACCTAAACCTTAACTCCACAGCACTTTGTATATTCTGTACTTCTTCACATAAACATTTGCTTCGCTTACAGATCCAGTCCAACCTGGGAAAACTAATATTAAAAGAAGAAATGCAGAAGATAGGAACCCCGAGAAGGAAAACACGGTCCCTTCCTGACCGGACCACCATCTACACGCGTGCGTATGCTTGTCTTCACATGCCCTCCATGCTGCTTTCTTATTTACAGCATTATCAAGAGTTCTTATGTTCCCCTTTTCATATATCTAGCGTTCGCACAATGAACCCAACATGAGCATTCTAGGCATCCATCCTACAGTGTGTTCTCGCGCATGTTCACCTTCCCATCCTAACAATACAAACATGGTTCTCATACCGCTTCCATCGCACACCCAGTGAGCTCACGCTCATTTCAGGTTTTCACCATTTTTTCCCCGTCTGCATGTTCTCCATTCTTTTTTCCCCAAAACCATTCTTACCGCAATCCATTCTTTGTGTCGCCGCATCATTCATTTTTTTTCACAATGTCTCTATCTCCAGCGGTGCATACCAGTTATGGACGGAGCAGCTTGACACGGGTATGTGACAAGTAAACGAGTAAACGTACTTTAGCGACACCGCTGTGACCCCGTTGTGAATGCGCTTACGGCAACCATCTTTCTTACTCCCTTTAGCTTCGGTCTGCAGAGTTTCCAGCCCCGGACCGGCAGAGAGAAAGTTCAGGTGAGAACGAGTTAACGCCATTTTACTGTCCGGGCACTTTAGGAAGGGATGGGAAAAATTGGGGGGAAAAATATTTTTTTCAGTTTTTTCCCCCGAAGCCATTTTGTGGTTTTTTTTTCTGAAAAAAATGTGGAATATCTTTTTTTACCAATGATAAATAATATGTTTATGACATGGCATTCAAACTATATTACATAGACCTTTATGAAAGATGCCAGTTGCTTAACGTTTGCCATTGGTGCTAAGGGGCAAATCCGATTGGGCCACTGTGATCGCTCTCCCCGTCCAATCCATGGAGGAGGATTAGAGGAGATCTTTTGGGTTTTGTGTTGACGGTTTCTTCATTTTTTTTTCTTGCATTTGAGGGAAATGGGGGGGTTACCTGTTCTCATGCATGTTCTTAACATATAGAGACCCCGTTCCATTTACGACAAAAAATAAAGTTTGAAAAAGCAGATTTAGTTTATTTTTTGCTGAATAAGCTGTACTTTTAATTTCAAGCCTGATAGTTCTATATAGACTGCATTTTATGTTCCCAGTGTGACTAAATAATTTTACATTTATAAAACTACTCCGCTACTTTTTTCAATTTTTCTGAAAATTTCAATTTTTTCCAGAAAAAAATACTGGGTTTTTTTTTCCATGGCTTCAAAATTCCCGTAAATTTTACATCTCTAGACTCACAATACTATATTCTGGCAGTCGAAATTCCAATGGCGGATGTTGTGAGATAAAGCAAACGCCCCGGGTTGGAACTTTCAGTAGAATTTCGGACGCCAGCTTGGAAGGTTTTGCGCTGAGCGTATAAATTATTACTATTTTTTAAGCATCCTACATGCTTTAGCCGATTTAGACAGGTGAGAAGGTAGAGAAAGAAGTCTCGTTTTCTAACGCCATTAAAAAGTCAACGTATGGATTGATTTGCTTTCAGTAATATACATTACAGCCCTTGTGCGCTTATTACACATAGTAAGGGCTGGAGTGTTCCATTGCTGAGCTCTATACACTACTGTTCAAAAGTTTGGGGTCACTTAGACGTTCCCTTGGTTTTTTAAAGAAAAGCACATTTTGTCCATTAAAATAACAGGAAATGGATGAGAAATCCAGTGCAGACGGGGTTAATGTTGTAAATGACTATTGTAGCTGGAAACGGCTGATTTTTAATGGAAAATCTTCATAGGGGTACACAGGCCCTTTACCACTCCCATCACTCCTGCGTTCCAATGGTCCTTTATCACTCCCATCACTCCTTTACCACTCCCATCACTCCTTTATCACTCCCATCACTCCTGTGTTCCAATGGCACGTTGTGTTCGCTGATCCAAGTTTAAAAGGATAATTTAAATTGTAATTATGTTATAGCTAGAAATGTCCTTGTTTTCTGTGACCCCAAAGTGAACGGTAGCGTATCTCACCCGGAAAGCTATGGCTGACCGCGTAGTGTCATTTACACGCTTTTACTCTTTATCCACAGGGTTCCAGGTAAGGTGTCCATACACGGGGGGGGTTATTCGTGAGAAGCTGTTCTCCGCTGGGACGCACATCCTCTATGGCAGTGTCTTTTTATCCTGCAGAACGGGGAAGGTCAGAGGTCACGGATGGACCGAGGGAACTCTCTCCCGAGCATGCTGGAGCAGAAGGTGTGTGTCTAACGACGGCGAGTCTAGACTCAGCCGACCTGTCTGCAAATTATACCTCATAATTGTTGTTATTTTCCTCAAATAGATTTTTCCCTACGAAATGCTCATTGTGACCAACAGAGGGCGCCAGAAACTGCCTCCAGGAGTAGATAAGACGCAACTGGAGGTAAGACGAGTCCTTAATGATGAAAGCGGAGGGGCTATTCGAATTTCTTTAATCTCACCTCTGCCCGCCCGTCTGTTTCAGAGATACCTCTCCCCTGAAGAGTTCCAGCGTCTCTTCTCCATGCCCGTGGATGATTTTGTGAAGCTGCCTCTCTGGAGAAGAAATGAGCTCAAGAGGAAACTGCTTCTCTTCTAATACCGCGGGGGCTTTCACTGTCCTTTTCACATTGGGGAAGAGCGGGGCTGTTTGTCTTACATTCGGGAAAAGAGCCCTCAATCCCTTTAAAATCAGAGGGCTAGGGATAGATACGACTTAGTGTTTCAGAGGAGAGACCCTGTATGACCAGGAAACCACCCCAAAGGCTCACTCACAGATCAGATACTGCTCACCCTTCTATAACATAACATTCACCTATATATTCATATACGTCAAGCTCTTCTATAGGATCAGTCACCTCTTTCTATACCAACCAAAACTCGTGTGAAATCCGGTGCACCCATCAGAGAGGTTCATTCTCCAAAAGTTCATCCTGCCTCGAGGAACCCGTTGTCTAAAGGACTCGTCTTTACCTCCATAACACTATATAATTCTAAAACACATATTATATTCCATAGCCTCTAGCGTCCTATACCCCATGCGACAGATATTCTATATATTTCATATAATAACCACCCATCCTAAAATCACCAGAATATTTAGCCGATGACCACATACTTTTTAGCATTTACACCTAGATATAGAACCAGGATACAGGCCTTGACATTACGACCCGTTTAGTGAGTAGAGGCCGCGGTGCTATCTCCTGACGTTACAAGCTGCCGGCGCTGTGCGTGTGCGTGTGCGCTGTATGTGTGCGTGTGCGCTGTATGTGTGCGTGTGTTCAATGGGTGAGTGCTTTCACTTTACTGCAAAACGCGACTCTATCTTTCATGACCGTCTAAGCGACCGGCGGGCAGATCTCTCCCACGTTCACCATGCGCCTCCGAGGGCAGTTATTATAGCCCCGTGCTGTGTGCGTGGTTTGTGACATGCTGGATTTTGGTACACACGTACCCCCCCCCCACGTCATTCTCGTCACACGTCCTGTCACTTCAATGCCCCCCCCAAACCAACTCATCGCACCCCCTTCACGTATACGCACCCGACTTCTCTCTAACGCACATACATATATATCAGCCTGTCGCGTGACCTTTCACAACCTGTCGTTTATGTGTGTCCCCCAAAACTATTTCCTTCCCTTATGTGCCCCCCTGAAATATTTCACATACTACGCTCCATGTACATGTGTCCCCCCCTTTGTGTGGAAGCTTTTATTATTATTATTTTTGGCTTCTGATGTATTATTATTATTATTATTATTAATATTATTAAAGGTAATTGGATATCCTCGCTGGTTTCAGGTTCTTTTTCTCGCTGTAAGACGGGATTTCTAAACCAGGGGCCAAAAAACTGGACTAAATACCTCAATACCCGACAGCGGCGGCTAAATAGTTTGGGTTTAAAATGATCCCGAATGACAGCATCGTTTTATATACAGAGCGCCAGCGGATTCCGCAGCGCTGTTATACAGGGTAAGACGCGTCGGTACAGAAGGAGAAGGCGGCCCTGATCTTGTGAGCTTACAATCTGTTAGGCGGTTGAACGAGACAGAAGGACTGCTTGGGCGAAGGTGAGTCGGCGGCCTGGAGATCTTGAAAGCAGGAAGAATTACCGGTTTGTTTTTCCGAATGCAGGTTGCGGGTATCGGGAGGATAGATCGAATGCTCTTCGGCACAGCTGGGTATTTAGTGTCAAAATGAGACGGGGAAAGTCTTAGGGAGTGAATTCCAGCGAAGAGGTAAAATCCGGGACGTGGGGGTCTCCACATAATACCGAGTGACCCCCTTCCAGTGCTGTACGCAGGAGTGCTCCAGGTCCTGCGCGGCCGCTCGCTGGAAAATAAAATACAGGAGACAGAACCGCATCCTCTGATAACCAGGCACAGTAATCACTACTTTTTAAACAAATTACATCTTCAATCCCCAATCGTTCACACGCGGACTTCATTCATGACCTGTGAATGTGAGGTTGGGGACGGGCTGAAGTTTGGTAAATAAACTACGCCATCCTCGCGTTACTCGTTAGAAGCGGCAGCGCCAACAACTTAACATAATTATGTAGAAAGGCCGGTAATTCCATGAAGATGTAACGCCGCGCCACGAGCGTCTGGAATCGTGCCTGCGCGGTCACAAACCGTTACCCGTTAAGGGAGCGCGTCGCACACCATCCAGATTCACGATACCACATCATTGGAGAGGAGAGGGGCCTATTCGCTAAATGGAGAGTCGCCGCCTCATTCCCTTCACTATGCATTAAGAAGGTCCAAGCTCCTGCCCCTGTATAACGTTATACCAGGGCCTTACCATTAAACTATACATTACACAGGGCCAGCTCAGCCCTCCTTGCTGTGTTGGTCCTTCACGACGTACAGTAAAGTCAAGGTGTTAAAAGCCGCAGCTCTCCGTTTGGCGAATAAGCCTCATGGTGAAGTTTAGGGACGCTCTAATGTCTTCAGTCAGTATCAATAGAGTGTAAGCTCCCAGGGTCAGGGCCCTCTTGCATTAATGTATTTTCACTGCCCCCTATTGTAACAGCGCTACGGAACCTGCGGGCGCTATAGTAATAACCGTTTGGGGATTGTATGCAGGTCTGTATGGGGTTACCGGGCGCTGTTCAGGCGCCACCTTGCCGGAGACATCACCCTCCCTATCCCCCAGGCGGATCAGCCGTGTGCAGGGGGCGGAGCGGGAGAGGGCGGGCGTGGGGTAGCACCCAGGAAATACCGGGGATTTGGTGAGGCCTGGCACCGGGAAGGCAGAGCGTGGCATATGTGTATTCGGGCGGCAGTGGGTAGCAGGCAGTTTACCAGGGACATCCCCCCACCCTCCTGGGTTGAGTCAACCGGACAGCCCGCAGGCCGATGAGGTGTGTGTCCCGGGGCCATGTGGAGCCGTCTCGGAGCTCTCCTGCAGCAGGCCGTGGAATCGGTGAGTGTCTTGGGACACCGAGGACTAATTCAGTCCGAGGCTTTACAGGCCGAGAGGAGAAGCGTCTGTATAATGCATGGAAGCTGCAGCCAGTAATACCCTCGGCTCAGAGGCAGCCCAGAAATATACCCCGTCTGTTTAACCCCTTCAGCTAATGCTCACAACCGCTTAGTATACTCTTATAATAGGGTCACTAATGGAGATCAGCAAAGCAGGCTGCCCTACTGTGCAATAACTCTCTACTTATATACTTTAAAGTAAGGGTAGTAAGGGTATCCATGGTAACTACTTAAACTCGAGCACATAATTCTACGTTTCTTGCGAAACGTTTTCGTTCCAGTGATTGTTGCATTACCACGTACTCCAGGTGTTCATGCACATAACAGAGGAAGAAGTTGGTGTAACGTAGCCCCCCGAAGACCCCACTATCTTCTATTAAGACGCTCATCGATGCATTGCGTATACACGGTGTACCAAGTAGCGACTTGCGCATAGCTATTCAATAACTGTAAAGCGCTGCGGCTTACAACACACGGGACCGCTGAGGGTTTTATACTTTCGTATGGAGGAAAAGTCTATTTCCTATTTTGAATGCGTGTTGGCGGTGTAACAGCGCTACGGAGTCTGCTGGGGCTATATAAATAAATGTAATGTATTTAACTCCTCCCCTGGCTGCCTCTGATGAAGACAGGAAGTATTGGTGTGTACACTTCCTGTACATGCTCAGTAACACTTCTGTGGAATAGGTGTAGCTGCAGCCAATCAAATGTGCTCTAGCAAAACAATTTAGATTGCAAACGTGTGATTGGCCGCTGCTGCTCACATTGATTTCCATATGAGCTCTACTGAGCATGTGCGAGAAGAGTACTGACCATCTTTTTTATTAGATGTAATCTTTATTCAGATACCACTGGCATAATTACAGGGGTCCCCGTGCGGCCCCTGTGACCCCTTTGTTCCTGTCTCCTAGTACCGGTTCAAAATAGTTTCCGACCTGGGCCTTTCTAAACTATTATGAGCTTGCACCGGGAGCCAGAACCGTACCAGGGTCATGTGACCCAGCCGTTAAACCAAGGCTGCTCGCGTGCCGAGTATTTAAAGCGTTCTGGAAACTGGATTAGGAACGAGGGTCTTCCTCCAACACACCGAAGCTTGTGATCTAAGGAGATCTGCGTATAAACAATTGGGGATTAAAGTTGAGATGTCTTTAATAAGTAGTGATTACAGTGCTTGGTTATCAGAGGATGCGTTTCTATCTCCTGTGTTTTATTTCCCACCCAGCGAGAGCCGGCGCAGGACCTGCTGCAGTCCTTCATACAGCACTGGAGGGGGGTCACTCAGTATTATCTCGAGACCACAGGTGAGAGGCACCCGCGACGACCTTTAATGTCCTCCTTATGTCTGTTTTATCTGATTAGCAGGGATGGTCAGTGGGATAGTAGACGATTACTGAGTGCCGGCTCACCGTACCTGAGGTCTGCTTCATTACTGAGTGGCCCTAAATGCGATGTGACGGCCTTTGTCTCCTCAGATGAGTCTCGCAACGCACGCGACACAGACATCCCATGGCGCCTCCGCCAGCTGCTGGATATCTTGGTGTATGAAGAGAGGGAACTGAAGAACGGAGAGAATGGAGACCCTGCTGGGGTTGGAGACCCTGCTGGGCCCTGCATGGAGTACCTGCTGCAGCATAAGATACTCGAGACTCTATGCACCCTGGCAAAAGCAGAGGTACCCGCTGGCTTTAGAAGTAAAAAAAAAAAAAAAAAAAAAAAGGAAACCAAAGAAACGTACTGAATATCATATTCATAAATATGCAGTTACAATTCATTGTGTTTGTTTGGATCTTTATCACGTGATGGATTTTAGTACTGCAAGTCGAAACCAATACTAAAGTAAATATGTCAATATGAAGAAGATAAGGGAGCCTAGAGTTAAAATAAGTCAATGAGCAATTCCACATAAGGGGCCCAGATTTCTTTATAAAATTCATATTTCCCTGTCGCGGGGAGGAAACTTCTTTCCGTTTTATATTGATAGTTGATTTTGTTCCGAACGTCTATCCCGCTTATTGGGCCGCGCTTCTTCCAGCTCCTGGCTATATTTTCTCTGCCATCGTAATGTGAATAAATGGAGCTTTTTGGCTTTTAATGTAGTTTGATAAGTCAATATTGAACAGAAACACTTGGGGGGGGGTATCTCCGGAATAAGTTTATCTACTAAAAATGGTTTATTAGAGGAGTCTGCTGGTCGCTCTCTCCCAAAATATGTCCCATTTTACTTGAACACCAGCTGCTCATTGTATGCATCCGTGTCGCCTGCGTGTGCGCCCCAGTAATACGTGTATACCGGAGGAGACGGAGGCATTGAGGCTTGTGTCTCTTTTCAGCCTAAGTTACTATAGTGAAGATGCTCGGTGGTATCTCTCCTGCACACTCTCCTTTTTCGTGAATAAACCCCAGAGAGTGGGGACTTTGTGCAAGGTGGCTGTTACAGGAGGCTTATTAAGTCTCCTTATTTTTTTTTTTACAAATCCATTTTTATTAAGTTTTTATGTCTCCTTATTTCTAGTATCCTCCTGGGATGAGGCAGCAGGTCCTCCTTTTCTACAGCCGTCTCCTTTCCAAGGTTCAGCGGCCGTTGCTGCACTACCTGAGTGTCCATCGGCCTGTGCAGGTAAGTGCTGGGCGGTGGGAGTAAAGTGGGTGATGTGACACGGGGCTTATTATTATTATTATTATTATGGTTTCCGCTGCCCACAGAAGCTGATCGCTCTGGCCGGACAACCCGGTGTTACAGATCGCAAGGAAGAGCTGCAGTTTCTGAGTGCCGTGTGCGCCAAGCTGGAGAAGGACCCCTCGCTGCTCATCCATGTCCTCGAGGTGCGTGCCTCTGTACAGCCTGCCTGTAACCAAAACCGTTATACAGAACATGAACCAGCAAACGTACAAGTCAGACGTGTAGCAGGAACTCATCACGTCAGTAGGTTAGAGAGTAGTCCTGCCTGTTAAGCCCTGTCCCCAAACCTGTCACAGCTGCTATCCGTGGGGTCAGGGCACACAAGTTACCCCGGGATAAGATCTCGTTCTCACAGTACTTCATGGAGGTGGGCCGCCCTCGGACAAACCGCCTTCCCGATAACCCGGTCCCCGAGCATCCCCCGTGGAGGCATGGAAGGATACAACGGTGGGGTGGGAGGTCACCCTGCGGATCTAATGAGCTGGATGAAGCAGGCATTTGGCCCGAGCCATATAATCATAATGCATAACACCATTCCTGTGTACGGGTCGCACAGCCCTGCGTGTAACCTCTGACGTGTCTTCTTTCTGTAGGCAGAGGCCGGGGGCCGATCTGGAGGCGCAGAGCAGGAAGACGAGGGATCATCTGCGGCACCCAAACGCAAACCCAGACAGAACCTCTTCAAAGCTCTGCTCAGACTGTGTAACTGCCAGGTAAATGGAGGCATGGCCGGGGGGGAATAAACAACGCAGAGTGCAGGAGAGAGAAGCATTACGTGATTACGTTACACTTTATAGAGCACCAGCTGATTCTCAGTATAGAAGATGTAGAGCAAAGGGGGAGGAAAAGGAGGAAAGCAGATCTAGTCTTGGGTGGACCCCCAGCTTTTACTTAACTACAGACCTGGCCTTGATGCCATGATGATCAGCTGTGACAGCTGAAACTACATCTCCCATAACCCCCTGCAGGTCAGGTAGACAATTTAAGACGCAGACGTCAGTCTCTGTAAAAAGAAAATGAGATCAAAAAAATATTTTTATAAGGTTTTTATTTATTTATTTATTTTTGCTGCACACAGTTATTAGGTTTTTTTTGCTGGGACAACAATGTAACGTAAAGGGGGAGAGTGCGATTCCGTGAATGAAAAGTTAATTTTGTCTCTCAGTCACAGAAAGGGAAGCTGGCGGTGAAAGCGAGGGAAGCTCTATTAGCGGTGCTGCGAGCCGCGCAGGAGGAAGGCCCAGTAAACCTCATCGCACGGAGCAACCTGAGCGCACTTGTGGCTGAGCATCTGTGTGAGCTGAGTGCGTGTATTCCTGCGACCACTCACCCTTACGACATCACCATCCAGGAAGACACGGGCTGGAGGTCAGAGGAACGGGGGGAACGTGGAGGCGTCTCCGTGTCATGCAGTTCGGCATCAGAGGTTGTTGCTATTGACCGTGTTTGAGCACCGTATTGAATCTCCGACTTTTTTCCCCGATATGCAGGACAGAGATGGGCACAGAAGATAAGGACTCCATCGGGGAGCACGCAGCCTTAAGGAGGTTCTTCTGTTGGGTGGAATATTGCGACTGTTTGGTACGGGAATCGCATGAGGTGAGACGTCTCCCGCGTTGTTTAACGGGAATTAATCGTAGAAGCGTAGAATGTGGTGGCCGTTTATGCCTCCTATAGAGACTTAAACCTTAACTGGTCCTCGGTCTTGTGTTAGATTTAGGATAGCCGTATATCAAGCCCATGCGTGTTTAAATGTCCTTACTGTATTAACCTTTACCACCCTCTCAGTAAAATAAATCTACCTCGCGTTACATGTAGGCCACCGGACACTCTAGCTTCAGACTATGGCCTCTTCTGCTCTGAAGCAGGCCATGTTTTCCTGATTTTCCCGATTTTCTGTTTGTCGCAGGCGATCGGCACGGCAATATCCAGGTCCATAGCAGAGAAATACCTGCTCGGTGTGCTGCAGCCAGAACTACTGGAGGTGTGAGTAACCCCGGTGTATGTATATCGAAATAGAAGTAGTTGGGGTTTCACCCAAAACAAGTAGTGAGAAAGTTCTATTAGAATAGCGAGGGATTGGGTGAGGAGCGTACTTCCACTCGCAGACTCTGCATTGGCTGCCACTAGAAGGAGTTGAGGGGCAGTAGAGATCTTTCGGTACTAGTGGTAGTTGGGGCAGAACTGTCTTATTGATCAGGGAACATCAGATTATGGTTTCCTTTTGCTCCCGGACAGATCGGAACTGAGCATCCTGCGCAGCACAGCTCTCCTTACTGCCCTGTTCCAGCACCTCGCTGCCTCCCCGCTACTGCAGCAGCTGCTGACCTTCGTACTCGGAGAGGATACCGACCCAGAGAAAAGGTCTGACCGGCACCCACCGCTCCGGGCCGGGCTCATCCAGAGGTGCAACCACCTGTCCGATGAGGTGATACACCCAGCTATCCATCACTAACTCGCACGTCAGTCAGGGGAGTATTGGCAACCTTCAGCCAGCGAGGCAAGTGAAGCCCGAAGGCACAGTGCTAAAAACAGGCACATCTTATACACCCAATATACATTCACTGAGACTGGGGGGGAAACGATGAAAGCACAGAAAGGACCCGGTTCGGGTGTAAATCCTGCCTTATAACTGTAGACACACTGACGCAAAACCTTCAGATAAGAGCAGCCCAGGGGCAGTTGCCAGTCCTCCCCTGGCCGAAGCTTACCCCCCTGTTGTGCACCCCCTGCTACTGTTCACTTTGGCTTATACACAGCTGCCTGGCATTGACACGCACCATTATCTCTCGGTCAGATAAGCCTAGCTTCGCTGCGACTTTTTGAGGTGATTCTCCAGCTGCCGTCGGAAATTGCCCTCCATAATCTCGTGACCCGGAACCTGGAAACACGAGGATATCTGACTGGGGCACAAGATGAGAGCAAGGGGCTAGACGGAGACGCCTGGGAGGGCACGGAGTAAGTAATTCATTTATTACACTGTAATATAGATACATGTGTTAAAATACTCTAATGGTGCGTCCGTGCAGAGAGCTGGAAGAGGATCCCTATTTTACGGACGGCTTCTCGGATAATGAGCTGCGACTGACCGAGCGAAACCCAAAGCAGAGGGCAGAACCGGCAGGGAGAGAGCAGAGTGTGAGGAGGTAAGTGGAGAAGAGACTGCGATAAACCCAAGAAAGAGCCAGGAGATCGCTGGGGAGGAGAGGTAAAGAATTGGAGCGCTGCGGTCTCCACAAACCTGGCAAAATAATCCCGCGCGGGGAATAAATGGAGAGCCGTGGTGATTATCACTCTTTTTCTTGTCCTCGTCAGTTTCCTTTCGCTTGTACCCGAGGAGATGAAGTCTTCAGACTCCGGCTATGACTCCTACCTGCAGGATGCCCTGGTGCAGGTGACGCAGCCACCCCTTTTGTATACGTCGCTTGGACATTTCCCCATAAAATGTGACTTTAATAATGATTCTCTGTGTTTTCTCACAGTACCAGGTGCTCTGTAAGGTGACTTCTCGCTGGAAATGGCCACTGACCCCACATCCTTTTCTAGCCGGTCACCAAGGGCAGGAATTTTACGAGGGGCATTTTCTGGAAGTTCTGTTTGATCGCCTAGGGGGGATCTTGGACCAGGTACTTATCAAGTATCCTTCCCTAATAATAAATGAACCACATTCATCGGTCTGTCTATACTTCTTCCATGACACCATAAACTTTTTGCCCCCGGAGTATTACTATGCTAATATCATTAGTGTTTCTCTCCTGTTTTATCAGCCCTACGAAATGAATCTCCTCGCCACGTCTTTGCTGGGGCGTCTCGCCCTGTTCCCGCACCCGCACCTCCAGGAGTATCTGCTCGATCCCTTCATCAGCCTGGCTCCGGGTGCTCGCTCCCTCTTCTCCGTACTTGTCAGGGTGAGACAACATGGGAACTCCGATACATTAATCGCAAATTACTTAAATCTGGGTTCCTTTAATCTTTTAGAGTCATTGTGTTTTGTAACAGAAAAGATAATTTAAAAAAATACAGTTAAGTAAATGTAATGATACAGTAGCAGAAGGTTGTAGCGCCATCCCCTGGTTCTTCCCCTAATGGCTCCCAGCCATCTCGCCAGATGTTATATTATCGCTAGTCCGGCTGACCCCACCAGCCCCAAATCTTGATTAGGTTTAAATTCTGATTAATCTGATTTAATATTATTATGTTTAATAACCAGATGTCGGCTGTACTGCCCGTAATGATCTACATACAGAATAATTTTAAGATATAAAGGGTACTTGTAGATGCAGTCCTCGAGGAAAGGAACTCCCCAATACATGGGATCAGATATTTTCTCCGGACTGTCCTTTGTTTCCAGTTCATAGATTCAGTGACGGCTTCATCTCCGCCGGGCGCTCCTCCAGCATCTTATAATGTGGCTATTGTTTGACGGCCGGCAATCTCTTCTCTCTTATTGACTTAGTGCTTCTCGCTGTCCTTCAGGTGGTTGCAGATCTCGCCCAGCGATCGCTCCGGGTGTCTCGTTTTCAAGAAACCCTGTGCCTCGTGAAGCGTCAGCTATTGGGAGACTCGCCTGACGTGCAGTGAGTATATAAAAACGCGACCAGGACTGGTGGTTTGCAGCTTATCTTTAAGATAAGTGATACGGTTGAAGAATGGGTATTTTGAATGAATATTTTGATAAGCGTCATTCAGGTTATTTCACAAGAAAAAAATGATCTAAAACAGCAGAATACATTATTTTTAGGGTTTTTTTTCTCATTCTGTGGGACAATAAGAAAATTCTGTGTATTTTCCTGCAGTCTGTAATCTGTGATATGAGCCCCTTTTATTCTTTACTAGGTTGAGTCACACGACCCTGTGTCGCGGGGTTGTTGTCCTGGAGGAGTTCTGCAAAGAGCTGGCGGCGGCAGCTTGCGTGACCCACCACCCTCTTCCAAACTGATCAGGACGATCCTAACGGGGTGCAAAATCCTCAAATACCCCCGGCAGCAACAAAAAGAAAGAAAGTAACAAACAAGAAGAAAAGTGCAATATCGGAACTGTTTTCCCACTGTGTGGGAAACCAAATCTTAGTCCCAGAACATTATTGCAGTGGATCACTTTTTCACCAACTTTGTGCCTTAATGCTGCTGCAGCTTCCCGGAATATTTTTATCCCTCTGGGAGTCTTTTATGTTGGTTATTTCTGCTCTTATAAAGCACGCTGATCCCTATTTGATCTTAAATTTAAGTTGTGGTTACCTGACCCACTCCCATCACTCCTGCCATAGATCAGACCTCGGAGACCCCATCGGTACAAAATATGAGGTTTTCAATAATATTGCAACCATTTTTAACTCCTCGCGTTACATCACACAAGCATAAATGCGGTGACATATTTAACTCGATCGATGTCCGTGAAATTATGATGTCATATCTCTGCGCTCCGTAACGCAGCAGCAACAAAGAGTGTTTATTGGGTCCATTGAGTCACCTTGTACGTGATGTCACAGCGTGGTCTCATCCTAATTAACTCATAACCGCAAACCTGCCCTTTTATTTATGTTTTTGCTTCCGTTAATAAGAGATTTTCTACTGTAGAGCCACATCCCCAACGCACCTTAGGTGACGGATTCCCTATAACTGACGTAAAGCAGATACGCGAAGTAGAGAAACCGGTGAGAATTTATTTCTTAAAGGCAGTCTGGAGGCCTCTGAGAATCTTATTAGGCTGTTCATGTGCAGAAGACAAATCATCACTGGAAGATGAATGTGCTTTATTGACTGTTTTAATGTTTTATATTAATATGTAATTTATCACATTTAAGTGACAAACTGGCTTTTAAACTCTATATAGTGATTTCCGCAGAATAAAACCAGTCACTGGTGACCGTTCCACATTGCATTAATTATTAATATTGCGCTACGATGTATGTTTGGGTATCTGACACCCCCTAATTATTATTACTAATGTATATTTTACGTATTATATACGTATACCATGTTCAGATATTATCATATAGCTTTCCTTTACATTCCACCAATATCACCGGCTGCTAATCAGAAAGCCCTGGTAACAGCTGGTGGTATCAGCTAATTTGTGTAATAATGTAATTTGAGTAAAATCTGTGTATATTTGTGTAATATGTATGGACGGACATACTTTTGTAGTTTGCTTTATATATGCTATACACAGAGGGTAAAAAGGACATCAGTTCAGTATCATAATACTGTCTTTAATATATATATTATCTATACACATACATGTGTGTGTGTGTGTATATATATATATAATATGATAGAAGTGCAGTGTTTTTACGTGTATTTTAGAGCTGTTCTACAGGTGAAAGTTGAGCTGCGGGGCGGGGGGGTAAAAGCTGTGTACGTTTTGTTTAAAAGAACAGACTAGTCCCCAGGATGGTATTTTTATTTATCGATGCATGTTAGCCGCAGCTGTGGAGGACTTAAATGAGACAAACTTTTTTCAATAACTAAAGACACCTGAAAATATTTATGCGCGTTTAGCATGAAAATAAGGCCAGAGAGCTCCTTTATCCGCGTCATTGTGTTTATTCCGTGCATATATTATGTTCCGTTAGTACATCAGGTCTATGGTGAAGACACTCTTCTTCCTCGTATATCACAGACGCAGCTATAACAAAACATTAGCATATGACTCCTAGATAACACCAACGCCTGGATGCTAAGCATCAGGTGGAACACATTATCATACCTGATTATCATCTCTGGGATTGGCCTTGGCTCCGCGGGGGCGGTTTCTTTTTTCCCCTCTGAGCAGAGGAGCGGCACTTCCCTCACCCTCCCCGCTCACTAAAGGGAGCCTGGACAGCCTACGCTGGGAAGTCCCACGTTATGTACATCACAGTGAAACTATCATATGTTTGTTTATAATGCAGATAATATAATTTATCTATATATATATGTATTTATATGGCACATGCTCAGTAGGTTTTATTCACTAAACTAGGCGTTGCCGGGAGGGTTGTAGTTTAACCTTGTCAGTGCAGGCTTACCCCAGGCCCAGAGGAAGTATTTAACAGTTAAACTTTTACTAAAACGCATGGCTTCCTGGGAGACGGGAATTAATGTGCCAGCGAACTGCTTACTGATCTACTGTGTGATAAGATGGCACGTTGACAAAAAAAAGCCTGATCCCCGCTGCCGTCCCCTTCCCCACAAATAAAGTTTTATATATTTCCTTTAAATAAAAATGGACCAATAGCCTTGTGGATTACAACTCCCACAACCCTCAGCCAGAATGGTATATAACCTACATTGGCTCTGTGTGCGATCTACGGATATGTACCATGACATAGATATGAGGGGCCTTTTTAGAAAATTATTTATTTTTCATTACTTTTACCATTTCATTTGAAATATGTGGGTGAAGGGTTTTTTTATTTTTGTGTTTGTACCATGTGATCAGGTGTACGATTTGCCTGAATTCGTGTTATATATATATATATATATATATAAATTATTTTTTCTCTCAATAAAACATAACGTGTTAATGATTGTCACCTAACATAGGAAACCTATGAAACTTGGGCAAATTCCCTGAATTCACTTTGCAGTGAAAAGGGCCATCCTAGGCAGGTTTCTCTTCAAGAAGGGTTAAGTTGGCCCTGTATAAAGCATAGTTCAATCAGTGAAGTGACTTTCAAGAAACCTCACGGATTTAAATATGTTTTCTACACACAGGGATTGTCACAGGGATTGGTCCTTCATAATATAAGTGAAGGTCGGGAAGATGAAACTGCAACGCTCCTGCCAACTCCCTCTTTAGTGAATAAACCCTTGTGTATAGTTATAGCTCTCACAATTAGCTATACAGAGGTAGTAGAGTATTTTCCTTCAGAATATGTCCAAGTTTTACCTTCAGTTCTTCATCTTGTACAAGTCCCCAGCAAAGGGCCTCTGTTGTGACTAAAGGGGGTTGTGATGCATGAAGTCCAGCCATGATATTGAAGCAAACCCCATCTGCACCTTCCCCACCCCGGTGCTGTAACCCCAAAATCCCGAAGTGCAGGGGAGGCTCCGCCAGCATGTTTCGCAGAGGGGTAAGGATGCTTCCCCTACGCGGCCCATATGCCATAACTGGAAGGTGGGGGGGCTCAGCGCAGCTCTGCAGGACCCACATTTCCCTGCGGGGACCAAGGCACAGAAGAAGCAAACGGATGGTGAGGTGGGGGCAAGGGAGGAGTGCTGGCAGAGTCGGGGGGTGCGAGGGACGGTGGTGGTAAGATTTAGCCAGCTGGATGAGGGGGACAATATCTTTGCAACGAAGAGGCATGACCGAGACCGTGTCCCACCACGCAGCCTGCAGCGACTCCGCGTCTGCAGAGAGGGAAGTCTTCAGCGATCCACCTGGCAAGGAAAGAAGATGCAGGCAGTAGGTTAGTGTGACTATAGGGATGAAAGCAAGCAAAAACACTGGATATGGCATTGTACAGACAAGCATCTCGCTGTGTGTCTACAGACAGGACCCTGTGATCAGCTGTTCAAAGTTACAGATTAGACAAACAGTGGTCTTCTTCCACTATTTCAGATGTGGGATGCTTGATAAATAGCTGCATCTCCATTCTTCCACCCATGGAGGTCTTCAGACAAATGATACAATAATTATCACGGATACCTGTGTGTTGAGCCAGGAACACAAATCGAACCCAGGCAGTTCCTCTCTCCTCCACGGCCAGCAGAGTCAGAGGCTGGCAGACGAGTCCAGTTTCCTCCTTCACCTCTCGACAGACGCCCTCTACCAGGGTCTCGCCCTTCTCCAGCCTCCCGGCCGGGAGGTACCAGCTCCCCCGGCACTCAGCCTTCGCCTCCTGCATCATCAACACCTCATCCTGCAAAGAATTCACAATGCCACTCCGCACACGCTAAGTGTCCATGTCACGTGTTCACGTGATCAGTAACCCAGCAGGACATGGCGGCCTCACCTGTTCATTCAGTATCACCCCCATGACGATGTAGCAGACATTGTGTCTCAGTCTCAGAGGCTGGGGACTCCCAGGGGCCACATCAAATGTCTCAGGAGCCGGGATAGCACCTCCAGACAGAAGGGTCTTCAGCTCTTCCTCCAAGGCGGAGGACATACCTAGAACATTCCAATTATGGGCGATCACATAAATTAACGAAAATGACATCAGAACATAGTGATGTCACATTTTACTTCATTCTGCGAGTTCTTTCCTTGTGGTCGTCTCACTCTCACTAGAATTTTATGCCCGAGGGAAGCACATTCTGTCATTAATCCAGATGGCGCTCAGTAATGGAGCTCACCTTATACAGATGACACAGGGAAGGGTATCTTAACTTCCTGTTCTCAAGAGCTATGTGATTATTCCTCCCCATTAGGTTTCCCAAAGCAGAAGATACCCTGTAGGGGACTTCCTCCGACTAAAGCAAAGTTACTTTTTAAACTTTTGAACCCCACATTATTATTACTATTTTCCTTTTTTTGGTAGTTGCTAAATTCTTAATAAATCTCTATTAGCCGTCATATATAACCAGATAAAACACACAGGGAGTGAAATATCAGCCAATCACATTATTATTCTATATATTCCTCTAGAGTGTAAGCTTGCGGGGACAGCCATCTTTACCTAATGTATCGATCCGTCAGTCTGTCGATTCTAGTTTCGTCAGACCCTTGGAATATATGTAAGAAGCGCTGCGTATATTAAAAAAAAAAAAAAAAAAATTAATAACAATATAATATTAATGAATAGCAATATATAATAATAATTAACAATATAATATTAATGAATAGCCATATATAATATTATTAATAATGATAACAAATATATCCCTTATCTCATCAGCACACAGCTGTGTGAATGAATTGAGCGCGTCTATCGTTACACATTCTATCCAGGAACTGCTGTCCTGTAATATTACCATTAGCACAACATTGTTGCTCACTTCCGGCCCGAGAACCCGGAAGTGTCTCCTTCCCTCCAGTGATTGGTTACTGCCTGCCGAGCCTCTGCGTCCCATTAGAGTACAAGAGCGGAAGACGGTTCGTAAGGTTCTTACTGGTATAGTACATTGAGCTCTAATCACACGAGATATAAATCCGATTAATGATATGTCTCTATTCCTTGTAATCACACGAGATATAAATCCGATTCGTTATATGTCCCTATTCCCTGAGCCATATTGGTGTAGCGACATTTCATTAGCCTATATGCTGGTTCCCGGGCTGAAAGCTGCCTTTGAATAAATCTGCATTTAGCTTAACAAAGAAACACAGAATCTGACAGCAGACTCATTCGGCCCGTCTAGTCACGATAGCCTATCCTATGAATGGTTAAATGCCACTTCTGCTGGGAGGCTGTTCCACTTATCTACCACCATACCAGCAAGGTAAAACTTCTTTGCATTATACACCTAAGTCTCTAGGTTTAAATCATGGTCTCTTCTTCTAACATTTTTCCTACTTCGAAATAAACTTCACCCCCTGTGTTTTATTAAATCTATTTAAGCATTTAAATTCCCTCTCTTCTCATCTGCAAGCCGGACATATTGAGACTGTATAGGATCTCCAAATAGTGTATCGCCAAATGTGTTACCAGGTGTGTCATTATTTAAAGATTTGAGTCACCTGCATTCAAGCAGGGATATCCACCATAAAATACTGGTCCCATACTTGATCACAGCACTGTAGAATAGGAAGGATCGTCTTGAGATTATGATTCTGAGAATTTGCCTTTCCGTCCTGGGATTGGGGCAAAACCCCTCAGAGTCAAACAAGAAGTGGATCTGTCCGCCCGCAATTCCTCCACGTTTTAAGCCCATGAAACTGTGTTTGTGAATTTCTATAAGCGACATACAGTATAGGCACAGATGTATTTACTTTCTGTGCCACCCCACCGGGTTTAATCGGTCCAGTCTACCACACTTCTATTCATTCTCCGTTATTCCGGTGTAACCGGCGCACACGCAAAGCCGCATTACACCGGATCAAGCTGGCAACTGCCGACAGGGGAAACCTCAGGCTGTCGGATGACACCCCGACGTACTACTACGTCCATCAAAGCGCCTTGAAAAGCCTTCGATTGCAGCTGCCACAGGTTTCCCAAGCATCCCACCTCCAGATCTGATAGCCGCTCCATCACAGTATCCTTCCTTGATCCCTCGAATTTCCATTTGCATTCCTCCCCATCCATACGTTGTGTGAATTTTCTGCCCCGTTTCCCTGCCATATAGACAGCCCCTGATTAGTACCCTTTAGCCCCGCTTGTTATAGTTAAAGCTTTGATACACTATGACTGCGGTGTAAGTACGCAATAGCCCCTAACCTTGCCCACCAGCCCAACAGGCTCTACCCTTGCCCACCAGCCCAATGGCCAACAGGCTCTACCCTTGCCCACAAGCCCCCGCCTTAAAGAAATTTTCCTTTAGCACAAAAAGAGTTTATTTTTTAGCATATCAAAATTTACAGAAATTTTCCCCAAAACTATACAAACTGTTTGAAAACATCAGGCACTTTGGGATGTGATAGGATCGGCAAGTAGAACATTGCATCAAAGTCTGACAGTATAACCGGCATCTCTCCAGCACCGGGCTGCTGTGCCGCAGCCAAACCTTGGCACGTATTAGACGGCATTGATGAGTCTGAAGAGGTCTTTACTACGTCACAGAAGACTGCTGCACAGATGTATTAAATATTAACAACCGTTTATAGAGCAATAAACACCCAGTGCATATAACATTCTGATACGAGTTACACAGAGCTCATATGACACGTTTGGCACAACAGAGGCTTAGAATGTGCGTGCGGGACAATACCTCGGCTCCTATACAGGGGGGGTTAATAATCTCCCCCCCCAGCCATAATCGTCACGATCATCGCAGACTCTAAACCCTGAAATCATAAAAGATACAAAAACGCCACTAGGAGGTGATCAGTCCTCTCCCTCCTGTCTCCTGGCCCTAAAAATCCTCCGGGACGCGCTGACGGCAAGGGAGAGAGAGAGAAGCCTCCCGCCTTACGTGCTCTGCTTATCACAAGCGAAATGTTTGGCTTGTATAGACTATTCCTCTTGGTCCAGTTGCGTTGGATCTTTAGAGTTGAAGTAGATATCTTTTATTGGGTCAACATAGAGGAAATGCGCTAAACATCCAGGACTTCAGGTCTCTTTTTTTTCATCCCATCTGAAGAAGAGACCCCCGAGGTCCAAAAGGCTTACATAACTTTGGCTTCTTTTTCCATGCTGGCCCAATAAAACCGATCAACTTTGACTTTAAAGATGTAACACAAAGGGATCATAAAACCGCGTAGTCTGACAGCATTCACTTAGACCGGACAGAAAAAACGCTGACTATTCCCTTATGAAAACAGGAGACTATATCCTGGGGGATTCGCTAAAAGCTTTGCTTAAAACTCAAAGTGTAAGAAACATCTAGTGACCAAATATACGTTTTAATTGGGGATTCCTAAAAAAAAATAAGCATCACGCGGGGCAGCGTATATATTTTCCAGTTTAACGCAAACACGGTCACCCTGACTTCTGAAAAGAAGAAAAGGAAAACAGGAATTTATACACAATTTTTACATCCAAGTCACAAAACATGTTTTTCTTTTTAAGAAATAAAACAGCACATCAACCATAAATTATGTTAATTATTAAAAAAAAGCTACTAAAATTAGTGTATCCACCACCAAAATAAGAACCAGCACTTCCCACGAAAGACACGTCGCATGCGCGATGAGAAATGTGTAAGTAGTATTCCATCCCGGATCCGCCGCACAGCATAAAAACATAAGGCGGTCTTTACTATCTGCCACCGTGACACTAAGCCTCGAACGGCACCGAGCAGGAGATTCGATGCCGCACTGCGCCTTGGAGATGTACAACGGCTCGGCCCCCGGCCTCGCTGATCCATACACCCCACCTTACGACAGATAAATCATACTGAAATATTACATTACCGGAAGCTGGATCCTAAACCCGGTGATGAGAAAGTAATACAGGCTATGAAAGCGTCAAGACTAAGAGACGGCGAGACCAGCAAAGCCACCAGGAATCAAGAGAACAGATGCTTCCCGATGCCTCACGGCTTTGCACCGGGTTGGGATTAACAACCTTCTTGTAGATAAGTAACAAGGTCGTCTTCTCAGTGCAGAGCATATTAAAGTGACTCGTTTAGACCATGGCCAGCGAGTTTTTCGAGTGTACCTCCTGCCATATAAATACACATATAATACACAGACGTATAGACTGAGGTCAAATCACGCAATCAGGATTTAAAGCATGAACCACCATATCGGACCAAGCTTCAGAGGATAACATTAAGAGTGTGGTAGGGGTGAAGTTGTACTGAGCTTAGTGGGAGAGAATATTATACGATAAACATTTAGGGTGGCATCTCAGACGTACCCCAATCCTGCCATTACTTAATGCCAGGCACTCTATTCACATTCCCCCCACCCACCCCATTCAGTATTTACCGCCAGGCACTCTATCCCTAACCTGCACAACCAGTACATAAAAATCAGTCTGTGCCAACTACTCCTACCCAGTGCACGGCGCCAGGCAATCTCTCTCTAACCCCTTCCACCCGCTACCAGACGGTCTGCCCAAACCGAACGGGCAGGGAAGAAGTGCCACAGGAAACATATTGGGAAGAGAGAGAGGAGAAAGATGTCCTAAAAAGAAAAAGTGTAACGAGAGAGAAAGGTGGTCTTTCGGATGGTATCTGGAGCCAAGATATCCTCCAGGACAGAGGAAGATATTTGATCCTGCACCATAACGTGGGTTCATTGATGCACACAAACAGACTTGTACTTTCCTAGACATTTAAATATATACAGAGATTGTAACACGCGGTCCGTGTGAAAATTCAGTGTTTTGTATTAAAGGCAGCTTTCCTCGTTCTTCATCCACACGCTAGTTCTCAGGCTCGGACTGCGCAGCCTTCTTCTTGGCTCTGGGTTTGACAGTTTTTGTAGAGCCCTGAAATAAAGATGAGGTACGGGTTAGAGCAGCGTGTTCCGAAACGCCTCTCATGTCTTGCTTCTAGCGTTCTTATTGCCCCCAGATTATAGGACACCTATTATAGCGCTGCAGGACGGCGTCTACAAGATCCACATTTCCACCGTTAAGCCCTACAGCAGGGGCCTTCCATGGTTTTACAGCAGCTACGTAACATTTGGTATTATCAATTTCTACAGCCCCCTCCCCTCTTTATGGCTTCTTAAAAAAAATATCACGCCTCTCTCCTAAATTTTGACCTTACACATAACTTGCCGTGTGGCTAACTACTGTGCAGGTCACAGCCCCTCACCTCTCGGGTTAGCACCTTCTTCTTGTTTACCCTTAGACTCTGACTCCTCTGTAAGGGTTTGGGTGGAAGACCCCCCCGCGTTCGTGCCGACGTCCTGGTCTCCGACACCTCAGAGTCTGACCATCGCTCGTCCATAGAGTCGCTGTCATTCTGGGAAGGGGCCAGGTAACCTGAAATAGTGAAAGAGACGTAGAGATAACATTTCCTAAAACAATGCAGATAAAGTCACCAGGTGATCATCTAGATGTATAGCAACTCCCTACACGCTGGGGGCCTTGCGCAATTTCTTGGACAACCTGCTGACTTTTTCAGAAATGTGTATAAAATATATAATTTATTATATCCATGTATATCTCAATGAAAATCCCATCACTGTACATTACAAGCAAACTCCGCTGAATGTTACTTTGGGATTTTCTTCCTCGTTTGGCGGATAAAACGCAATACTCACCGATTGGCCTGCGGTGCAGTTCTGGTGCATCTGGATACAGGGGGTCTCTGTAGTGTATGGGGGCATCATCTGGGAGTGCGCGCAAGTCTTGCATGCTGAAACTGCGGAGGCGGCCCACCAGTGCGCCTTGGCTCTGTGGAGAAAAAAAAGCCCTAAGTATAAGATCATGCCCCAAACCCGGTTTCATTGAGTACAAGATATAACATGTAATCCTATTCATTATCTAATGAGATCCGTGCCTCGCCTTATTATTATTATGTATAATACTCTGCGATTATGGCAACCAAACTATAGGGTTGGTTGAAATCTCCAGGTAATCTATTTCCAGATGGTGACATCACACTGCATCACAAGGAGTAACACAGACAGACTGGCATTGTTTTTCTAAAGGTAATATTATATAATAATCCAACAAATACAATATATCCCCAAGGCAAGAATGGAAAATTGTGCCCCCCCAGCTTTATCCCACCCCCCACCAGAAGCTATTTTATATACACTACCTTTACACACACCTGCCCATGAACACACATATACACACACATACACTGCCCATAAACACGCCAGCTTACAAACACACAAATACCTACACTACTCCTCTGCTTTAGTGCTCCCTTATTACTATGCGCCGCTTATTGATGTAACGCTCTATACCTCATTGTAAATGTCTGAAATTACAAATAATGATAGAGGCAAAAATGATTAGCGATGAAGTGAATTATATTTGTACCCTAATAAACCAGTCATTAAGAGCTTCAACATGTAGGTTACTAAACCTCTGAGCCTCCATAAACACAACAGACTGACCGTTAAATATATGAAATATTGTTCCTGTGATTAAATTAAAATAAATCTGCTTTATTATAACTTCAAGATACTGACAAGGACCATAAACTAGAAAAATATGCAGAATTGAAATTGGGGGGGGGGGGTGGCAGTGTGATGGGAAGGTTGTGTTAATCTCAAGAGTTAATCTTCGTGTAGTCGCCGACTTCAATACACTATTCCAGGAAAGGGAAATGATGCCTGACTTGAAACGTGATTTATGAAACATATAGGAGGAGATGAGAGCAGGAAGTCGCTGGACACGAGAGGGACACGGAGAATGATTCACTAGCCGGATGATATACTCTCTCCAATTATCACATTCCACGACAAACGCTAGTCATGGCACCTGTTATTAAACCGAATTATTAAACAGCAGTACCTTGGCAGCAGCTTGTACAGCGGCGGTGGCTGCGATGTTAAGGCCTTTGCGTCCGATACTCACGACAGATTCATAACTTCGCTCCTTTGCCTGGGAAATGTAGGAATCGATCTCCTGATAAGAACAGAAAAAAAGAGATTTAGAGACGACCTATAAGAAAAAAGTGAACTGCAAGAAAGAGCGTCGCACAATCTGTACTTTCCTGATGAATAAATAAATAAAAACGAGTCGGGGCAGCTGGTGGAATGGTTTCTCCGCGCAGCCTGGGGGGACGGCTGCATATACTGCACAGAGCCGGAGGGGGGCATTACTTAACAGGACAGGGGCAAGAGAGCAGGGCTCTCTTCTCATTTTGTACCGTTTTATTTCTTGTGATTTTAAAAACGTATCCTACCGACTCTGTAAAGCGCAACTGAATTTCCTGGCGCAGAAATAGGTCCGTGCACCAGGAAAGCGGTGTACGCAGAGATTACACACAGACTAATGCCTCGCAGCAATATATATTATATTATAATAATATTATATTATTATGTTATTTAATCAGTACAAGATCTGAATGAAAAGGAAAACATTCCCACTACAGAAATAACGTGAAAAGCTTTCTACGTATTGTTTGTCTTCTCTTGCTATCCAATCCTACGCTTCATTTACCAACCCCCTATTTAATATCTACTACATTTTTGCCTGTCAAGCGGCTGATCAAGCGCTTCAATTACTGTCCACGTGTTACCTACAAGCGCTCTTCATATGATATGACGACAGGTCTAGTCTAGTCTTTTTCCTGCTGTAAACACTTCCAAGTCAGTCTTTGGTCTCAACTTAGACTCAGGATAACCATAGGACTACCCCATGCATGTTTAAATTCCCTCACTGTATTGGCCGCTACCACTTCTCCCTTTCTCTATACCTGCCATAAAGCCATGACTTGAATGCACGGCGCCAGCCAGGAAGCTACAAGCTTATTATTAAAAGGTGGAAATAAAAAGTCACGGATGAACGCGAAGGCGGATAATTACTCCAAGACTATAATTTACTTATTTCCTGTTTGTCGGAATGACTACGCGTAATACATATTAATCATTATGAACCTGCGCAGGTGACCTCCAATAAAACTGTGACTAACGTTATAGGGGGCTGCTATTGAACAGAAAGGACGATATAGGCGGTTAGGACCGAGGCACAAAAGAAAATGTTACACCCTACACTGCATCAAGGAACATTTATATGATGAGAATATATTTAAAGAAGCAGCCATGTCTAAATTCCTACTTTATTTACTAGCCCAAGAGTCTGTATTAGAGTCGCAATTTCAACTCCCTGACTTCACCGTAGACTACGGAGGGCCAGCCCCAGGGAGCTTTTGCTGCAAGAAGAGCTTGAATGCTGATGGGCAACGCATTGTTAAAATAAGTGAGATTCCTTCAAAATCGCTAACGGAATCGCACGCTATGCGGGGCAGATCCCGCTTTCCGCAGGAGAGACCATTACATGCCGTACGCTTGTTCTGCTCTCTCGTATGATTCTACGTGGGATGCTTCAGTTAGGACATCATTTCAATGAAGCATTTAAAAACAAGGGAATTTTTTTTTTTTACAGTTTTTATTTTCAATACTTTTTAGTTAAAAAATATAAATTAAAAGATGTTAAAATAAACAATATAATATAACGAGGGGTTACAAGAGCCGCACGGGTTATTTCCCGGGTTATTATTGGCACATAAGTAACACGGTACATACCTTCTCCCTTAGCGAAAGCGCGGGATGGATACACTTCCTATAGAGGAGGCTGGCTCCGCGTGTGTATGGAGACAAGAGCCAGATCACAAACGCCATCTTAATCTCATAATAAAACGGAAACCTGCGGAAAGACAGAACGTGAGAGAGGGAAAAAACAAACAAAACAGGACGAAGAAGGGAATAAACAGACAGATCGTGCATCGAAGACGGAGAGAAAGATGTCGCCGGAAAAGAACCTGACAGGGCTAAAGAAGAGGAAGGCAGAGGGTTTGCGTGAACACAGAGAGAGAAATGGTGACCGACAAACAGAACGGTATTGGGAGATTCACCAGGAAACAAAGATGTCTGTAAAGGTTTCCACTGTCATGAAGAGCGCGAAGACGATCCAGTACATCATCCATCGTACCTAGGAAGGGAAATCAGGGACACGGGAAGGATGGCGTTTAATAAAACGGTAATTTGGTGGCAACGTTCACACTATATATAAAAAATATGAAGGTCTGCGTTCAAATTCACAAATGGAATAATCCAGTGGTAAGTGATTAATAAAAGACATGCAACCAGAATCATTATCAGCGTTTGGCATAAGCACAATATACATGAGGATTTCGGCGCGTGAGCTGTAACTGGGAGAAACGCGTGGGGTATCGAGCTGCGAGGGCCAAGCAGGATCGGAAAGCTTTTCGGAAACCAGTGGATTTATACAGATACCAGGGAGGGATACGATGATAGAATAAACAAGCAATAGATTGTAAGTGGGGATAGAGCGGTGGGGTAATTGGTGATTTACTGGGGCGTGGAAGATATTGGAGGTCGTATCCATGTCTGGCACTCCTACAGGGAGTCCGGGTGGTCAGAGTGATATATTTCTACAGATGGGCATTATCACTGGGGGTACATTAGAGCCTCGTTCATGGTACTTACATACTCCCGCACGTTCTTTGTTTTCACAGCTTTGTAAGATGAATATGCAGGATACAAGAGACCGAATACAAGCCTGTAACAGAACAGATCTCTGAATAAGACTCAGTCATTCACACCATGATGAGACGACGTGACATGGCTAACGTTCAGACCCAGAATAATGCCCTACTCTGGCTCAGGGAATAGACGGAAATCACATCATATCTAAGAAACATAATTATGTCCAGCACTAAAACTATTTCTCATTTTGTTTTTTTGTGTTTTTTATTGTATTTAATTTAAAATTCCGATTTATATTTTCACAACAAGCATAACCAGGATATTTTGTGTAAATTGTCTTTAATACTCCCTGGCAGAAGACTGCATTGGTATCCTTATTATCTGTCATAGCATACCTCTTGGGCAACAGTGGCATTGTTTTAGTAGACTGCCCACAAGCCCCCATAGCAGGGGCATACAGGCGGGGGGGGGGGTGCACAAGAACCCCCTGGCCAATCAGAATTCTCTGTGCTCAGTGGGACTACGCAATACAAATTTTTGACCCAACACTGGCAGGGCAATGGCTGGCACCATGCAGGGCCAGACTCCAGACAGGTACTATGAGTACGTGTGATATACAGTAGGGTTAGAGGGAGGGCAACATCGTGCCAACCGTCCCCGAGATTGCTTAAGCTCCTCGGAAAACGTATTATAACTATCTGACAGCAGAGAATCGATCCATCTGCTTATGATGGCAGCTCCTGCATACAGCGATAAAGAAAACCATAGCGTGTGTTAATATACATGTATAAATAACGATCGGGGATTATCTAAAACGTGGCCTTCCCACTTTAAGATTTCCGGTGACTCCCAGAAACACGCTGTTTATTGTTAGACAAGGACTTTGTGTATCCAGCACCCAGGGCTTCCACTGCCAAATCTCATGTTTATGCCCAAATAGAGTCAGGCCCGCAGTAAACCCCCGGCAGCACAAACCTCAGCGCAAGGGCCAGTAACAGACAAGTAGTCGCAGTGCCAGAGGGAACTTAAAGGGCCACTCGAGCCATCATATGCACCTCGACGCAGTTCACAGCTGAAGGATCCATTTCAATTTACATTGTGCGCCTTTTGCAAATTAATGGAGGTGATTCTGCAGATTCTCGCCATATGCATCTGCCCTTCCCCCGACCCCCAGCTAAGGTATTTTCCATGCAGGACATAAACACATCACCTTTGGTGCCCCGTGTGGAACGCGCACCCATCAATGTCAATGGGAGGGATTTCCTGCTACTGATTGGCTGCTTGAAGCATCCAATCAGACATAGGAAAGAATCATTGGTCCACAGAAGAAGAATGTAGTTCATTTTTGATGGATGTACATTCATGGGCAATAAAAAGTCCCTTTATGAGGCCTGATCTAAATCCAGGATAAGCTCCTGTGATACTGACAGTGACTGGAAGTGACCAATACAAGGAGAATGCTGAATCCCAGTCTATGTAATTCATCAGTCAGCCATCTGAGGAAAAAAACCCAATAAAATCCACACCTGTCCTCCGCCACACATGCTGCTACTAGTCTAAAGCCAGTAATTACAGGGCCACGGGCCTTATACAGACTGTGACATGTTATGCCACAGACAGGAAAGAGCAGCTGCATGGAAAGCTGTGGCACATATATGAGCAGCAATGTCGGTTAAACACAACTCCCGAATTATTACACAAAACGTACATATACACACAAACCTTTGAGGTGCCGGGCAGATTACCGGTAACCTCCATATCAACTATATATTCTACTAGTCTAACGGTAATAACGTCAAATAAACTTATAACGCGGAAATATGCCGCGCTTGTTAGCCAGACACGGCAGCCCTTGTGCTGAGTCAATATATGCCCCCGATTTGACGCGTTTCATACTCACACCACAGCTCGGGAAATCATCCAGGAAACCATCCTCCTCTCTCTTTCTCTCTCTCAGACTCTCACTCGCCCGAGAAACTCGTTACACTTCCGCTTCCGGGAGGCGCAGCCCCCAGCAGCTCAAACTTGGATGAAAACAACTGTTAACCAATCAGCGAAGAGCAGTCGGAGGCCACGCCTTGCATACCTGCCTTCTGTTACCATGGGAATGCGTCATGGCTGCGTTATAAAAAGGAAACAATCCTAGCCTGACAACCGTATTTTTTGTACGCCGGCTTCTGTATCGTGTGCGCAGCGCTAGAGTTTGACAAATATTGTCGCCTTTAACTGTTTGTTGGAATCATGGTGCAGAAGTTTGGGGAGACAAAATATAATAAATTCTGGATGCAAAAGATCACATTGTTGGCTTTTTTCTTCGGCCTCCCAGTTGAGGACGCTGGGCAGAGAAGGGTTTAGAAAACTAGCTGCTAAATCTTGTATCCATATCTTGGAACTCTAATGGTCTGACCCTGAAACTAAGGGTTAATGCCCCAATCTTAGGGTGAAGGGGCAGATAATCAGGGTCACGCAGTCTATAAGACTGCTAATTGCAGCTTATACTACCAGCGTGTCACGGTCTACATCCCTGCTTGAATGCAGGTGACTGAATGAGGCGTTCCCGCGATGTCATTGGGACTGCCCACCAACGTCAGTGGGTAGCCCAAGCCCACAAGTTCCCAGGTATGCGCGGGTCTGGGGCCACTTTTAAAACCTAGCACCACTATCCCATTTTATACGTCATTGAAAAAGTTTTATACATTTTATGAAAAAGTTTGGACCTTATGGGCATCCTGAGACCAGGACACGAGATTTCTTCATGCTTTCAGTTTCGTGTTAAAAAAAAACCAGGGTTAGGCTTACAAAGTTCCAAGTTTGAACTCGTATAGATCTGAACTACCTTTGCAATATGGTTTTATAAAAGAAATATATTGCGTTATTAAGTAGATAAGTGTGTGGGGAACATACATGGTCCCTTAATCATGTTCTGGTAATCAGTCTTCAATCCACACAAGAAGACTGTGCGAGTCGATGCATTGTTTATAGTATTGTTTATTAGGTTAAAGCTCTATACTCCCTTCCGAGGCTTTTATGATGCCGAGCTTTAATGTTTAATAGCATCTCAGTCAAAATTGTGAACTAGTTTACCTCTGCAGACCTTCCCTAGGGTTGTCACCTTTCTAGACAAAGCATTATGATTGACATAACTAATATAACCTCAAAAAACAATGGACCTATAAGTTACGTCAATAAAACTAAGAAAAAAAAAAACAATCCAAACCAATTACAGCGTGGCAAACTGTTAATAAAAACTATATATATATAAAAAAAACATCCTGGAACTTTTATGTTTGTTCCCCTGGTGAATATGCTCACAAGTGTCCCATTTTGCAGGGCATCGTGCCACCGAGCTGCCCAATTGTCCGACATTTGCGGGTAGAAGGGATCATTGGTTTGTGGAGAGATCACAGAATCTCCTTGAGTGGCCCTTTGAGGTTTGCGGCACTCACTTCAATCCCACTTCTCATGTGGCCACCTCATGACTTATTAAAGTTGATGGCCGCAGTATGACACAACATTTTGGTGTTCTGCTTCAATACATCATGGAGTCATAAGGTAGATGGGTGGTCAAGCTCCAGCCCCACCTCAAACAATGTCTTTGGAGACCTGATGTTGGGAGTATGAATGCTCAGGCCGCTGGTCTTTCCTTAAGCTCTGCGGCTGAAAATGTTGAGCTTTTTTTGAGCATGTTCATTGTGGAAAAGTATTGGAGGTTTCTTTGCTTGGGAAATTATTGTTAAAATTCCTGTTCCCATTTTTTCCATGGTGGAAAGATCTATATTGATATAGGAAATTATATCACCTTTACGGGAAGAGCTTTGACTAGCCGTGCCAAATAGTGGTGGAAGCGTAGGAAAACGGTGGGAAGCAGTTTGATCTAGACTCCATTCCCCGCACCCTCGGCTCTGATTTCTGAAGGCTATGGGGCAATCCCGGAGTAATGAGAAACCCACCGTGTGGACCTTGATGACCAAAACCACTGGGCATGCTTTATTCAGCCAGTCCAGGGACGTGACTCAGTAATAAGGCAGCCTAAAAGGATATATTAAGTATCTATATTCTATGCTGCATGTCTAGTATTTTTTTGTATTTCTATGATGGATCTTCTGCTATACCGCTCAACATCTGAAATGGACAGAGAAGTACAGTTCTGCCCTGAGGGGTTGTTAAAAAATATTTACTTACATAACTTAAAAAAGCACCTTTTCTGCATATTGTTAGGGCTACAGAATGCCGTGATACACTTCTGCAAATATTCTGAGCTCCTTCAAGAAAAGGAAAGATGGACAGGTGTGAGTTATGGTGTCTGTATAGCTCAGAGCGTCCCAGGGCTTGCTCCTTCCCTACTGTGAATGCCCAATAGAGGGTGAGGCTAGCCATGTATTGGGGTGAGGCTAGCCCCAGTTAGATTTTTTAAAGAGACGGGAAGTGGATGGAACCTGGATGGTACCAATCCTTTGCTTGGGAAATGAAGATACTAACCACTCCAGGAAACCCAGAAGAAGCAGGTATTTACCTGGAGGCTTCGGGTGAAACCTGGAAAGTTCCCATGTAGGGATGTCTGATATCCCAACATACATAATGAAAAATGGAATGGGTTACAGCATCAGCAATGAAAGGAGAAATGTGGTTTTCTAGCACAGCTGCTTCAGCCGCTTCCATCCATATGTTTTTTGGGAGTCCACAGCAGACGTGAGGAGACGGTGGCCACAGGAGGCCTTCAGCAGAACCCCAAGCAGGTCCCTGCAAAGACAGGCAGGCAGATTCCTCGCACATATCTTTGGCCTTTATATGATTCCTTCAGCAAATAAATAATAGCTGTTTTATTGAATACAAAACAGTCGGGCCCCTCGGAGACCATTTAAGCAGCAGCCAGGGTCTGGTATAGTTTCAATAAAAACATTTCTCCATTACACAAGCTCCCAGACGGAATCCACCCCTGCGGCTGGACGGGATAAACAGGCTACTTCCTAATTACCAAACCAGGTGTTCAGAAGACTCTGAGCAGCTTAGACACAAGACCCTTTCTTTAACCCATAACAGGCTGACAATCCATTCACCAGGCATCACGCTTTAGAAGAAAAAACATCATTTTATCATAGCTGAGAATCATCCCACCGCAGGAGGCCAAATCTAATTGTTACATAGAAATACACCATGTGAACTGCTACCAGGTTTTCATCCAGAAATAACCATGCAGACAATGTTTAGTAAACCATATTACCAGCATAAAGGATATGAGTCACGACTGATTTGAACCAGGAGCACTCACCGCAGGAGTTCTTCACCCCGAAACACTTAGCAAAGGGTTGGGCCCTTAGATAAACAAAGACTTCAAGGATCCCAATAGTAAGAAGGTATCAGCAGGTAGAAATAGTCTCTGAGTGCAGGTAGCAAAGAATCACTTGAGTAGCGGGCGGGATACCTGTGCAGGTGATGCAAAAGCTAAATGCCAGGACAGGTGCCACAGAAAGCTAGGCCAGGTGTGTAGAGCAGGTAGTGTTCCAATGTTGGGTTCAGTACACTAAACGGGTAGTCATCCTAGCCAAGGTCAGTACACGGAGCAGGTAGTCCGACAAGCCAGGTATGGTGCACAGGTCAGAACAGCCAAGTCCAGCATCACAGGAGGGTAGTCAGGTAAGCCAAGGGTCAATAACTGAACTTCAGGAATAAAACAGGATCACACTAGGTTGCCTCTGCTTAGCAGACATGCCTCCAGCTCTATGTCCCCAGCGGGACCACGCTTTTGGAAGTGGAACACAGGAATATGGCCTGGGAGAGTGGTGGATAGTAACTAGTTCAAGGCAGCCAAGGTCAGACGCAGGCTGAAACATAGTCAGGACTAGCCAAGATCAGTGGCCGGGAGGTCAAGGTAGATAGGTGGCCAGGTACCAGACGGGGAAGGGCAGGTAACAGGTACTGGGAGCAACGACCAGGAGAATGGACACAGGAACAGGAGAAAGGACACACGAGCAGGACGCAGGACTTGTAGTGCAAACACTAGAATATAAAAACTATTAAAAAGGGCACCAGATGTTTAAATGCTGAGCTTACACAACTGAGCATCCTCTAGTAAATTAGAAGGACTTCATTGGCTTAAGCCGGCTCAAATGCTTCTTTTGGGTTAGTATTTCCTTATGTTGGTGGTCCAGCTTGCCTAAAGCTTGTACCATTCCACCAGCCATTTCGCCCACATCTACTGATTGTCAGTGAAAACATATAGTGTAGGACTTGTTGTCTTACGACATAGTCATATGAACATGTAGATCCCACACAATACTGTGATAACATGGAATCTCATGGAATAGTTTTATGTGGCACCAGCGAAGGTGTTCTCTTGAGGAGTCTCAATAATCACCCAATCAGGGAGGATTTGTGACAAAAGCCAAAAGCTGTGCCAATGATTCCACAAAACGCCTTCAAGTATCCTATTAAACTCCCAAGTGTCAGGCAATCAAATGCCACACAAATGTCAAGGATCGTTGAAAGTGAACACTTGTTCCAGTATGTTGCCATCGATGGGTCATTCATTACTAAATGCACTGCTTCCCAGACCTGGTTTTGAAGGAAACATTTTGTTAGAAAATAAATTCTGTATTCTGCATAAATTCTAGGATAAATGGAACTAGAGGTGACTGAGAGTTTAGCTTTGGTGATTAATAATCACTATTTTGACATTATCTTTTTACCACCGTTTTTAGTGAGTTGCCAAAAAACAACAAAACGCTAAACATGCTACATATATATATACATATATATATATATTTTATTTTTTTTAGTGTACCGAGAAGGTTTAAATGGAATAACCTCCCATCCAAAGTGATAGAGAGTAATAGAGTAAAAAAGAATAGGCATAAAGCTATCATTAATCTAAGACAAGACGAAGGACTGGTTGAGGTTTGAGTTTCTACTTCAGGACTAGATGGGGCAGAATGGGTCTGATCTGCCATCCAATTATATGTTTCTGCGTTCAAGATGGCAGCAGAACATTTATCAAATAGATTTAAGAGCAGTTATATATATATATATATATATATATATATATATACCCTATATATATATGGTAGGTAAAATGTTATTCCTATGTTGGTATCATCTCCAGCACGCTGACTACTACTGCAAAATAAAGATTTCTTTTTTTTAAAAAAGAAATATTTATTGAAATGATTTTGGGCCTGCCCGTGTCCTCAGGAATGTAGTTGAGGCAATAAGACAGATTGGAGTGATGATGGATATCTCTCTCTGTAGAGTGCCCATAGAATAGCAAATAGAATCCTAGCCGAGTATTTGCAGAACACTCAGGAGCATTTAAACCACTCATGAACCATTTGCACAACTCTCCTGGTCACTGAGCATTAAGCAAGAAAACGATGATCTCCAAGAAATACTGGGAAAGGATTTAACTCTTTCACTGCTGGACAATCCCAAGTTTCAAACATCCACATGACCGGTTCTGGGGTCCGTATTGTATTTGATCCCTTGGACGTTACATCTATTTTCTCCTCAAGCATCAATGCTTACAGATTCCCTTTTCTCCTTTTATTTCCATCCTTTTTTCATCTTTCCTATTGTGTTCAACCTGCCAGCACCTTCTACGTTTGTATTTTTTTAAACTTTCTCTTCCCTACGCCCCATATTGTATCCTTTTCCTCTGATTTGAAGCATATGAATGAGCTTCATTTGGAAAGACAGTAGAGTGAAGTAGTGGCCCAGTGTTTGGAACATAGATAGGTGTCCTAACCCTCACATTTCAAGTGTTGAGGAGTCGGACTAGAGTTGGGGAAGTGTGGGGTCGGAGGTGACCACTCACCCACCCTACCCAAGGAGAATCCTTGCAGTGCTCAGCTTCAGAGCAAATTGGCCATATGGGTGTTGCAATGGTGGTCTGTGCTGCAATAATAGAGATCAACATAGATTTTACAGCTCCCTGGGCTGGTCAAGGGAGATCCGTATACCTGGGAGCTCTTTTGGTTTTACCTGGGCACCTCAGGTCAAGCACAGCTTCTCATAATCTCCAGGTCACAGCAGGGCAACTCCAGGAACGTTGGTGGACCGCTACTCGACATCAGCGGGATCACCCACCAGTGTCAGCTGGACCTCCTACTCCCATGGGACATAGAAGAGTATCTTCCCAGTTGATCCATAATCCCCTCTGCCTGCAAAAATGGGACACCTGGGAGGTATGCACGGCATTAGAAGATTTTCAGGAGAGGGCCGTTTTTCAAAATTATTCCTACTGTGTAAGAAAGAGCTGTGTGCAGACAATAAGACAAGATGAGCCCATAATTAATATTCTTCAAATTCTCAGATTAAAAGAATATTGCTACTTTCCTTCTATTAATCTGCTTCTGACAAATGGTTGCTGAGAAAAAAGGCCAGCTGTGGAAAAAGACCTTGACGTGGTTGACTCCTGGCCAGCTTTCCTTTTAGTTCAACCTTCGGTCCCTGTGATCAGTATGCAGTATTTAAGGGACATCGGGGAGAATATTGAGTCTCATAGAGTGGCTGGAGATCAATATTCACCAAGTTGATATAGGAAAGGAATTCATAATAATAGTAATAGTAATAATAATAATAATGCAACTAATATATATATGTGAAGTGGATGTTTTTCAGATTACTTATTGTGGAACCCCCCCCCCAGGCCAGTTCTATATGGAAGTTTTTAGAATAAACTTTGAAAGTAAGTAGTCCAACCAATATCTTATTGGACTTGGAGGTTCACATCAGTGTTTTGGAAGGAAATGCCATGTGTTCCAGGTACCCCCCGAGTTCCACTTAAGGTAATTTTGCACATGCATTTTTATTTTCTAGTTCTCGTTGAGTCTTAGTTTCTTCTCTACAACAATGCGCTGCAAGAATAAATAATCTCTTGAGTAATATCTACATGCCTTCATCTCTGTATTCATAATATATTGATCTCCTGTCTTGGGTTCAAAACTGCTTCAGGTGAAAGAACTCTCAAGTATCTAAGTTTTTTTTTATATAATAGCTACTTCATCATTGTGGTTCGCTCTAATCAAAAATAATTGTGTAAGATTTACTTCCAAACGCGTCAAACAAAAATGATTCTCTGTAAATTCTCGCTCTGTTTACTTGGTGACAAAGTTTGATGTTAAACCAAGACTAAAACCCAATACCCAATTCCAAATCGGGGTCCCTAAATACTAAATCCTTTTGCGTGCCTTTGAAACTGTAGAATAGCTAATCACCCACGGACTCTCTGGCTAATGAAAATCTATAGAGGAACAGACCTCATTAGCATGGCCATAAAGAATCAGCTCTGTGTGGTGTTTGAGCAGGGAAAGTCACCCAGAATGTCACATGACAACAATGGCCGCCCCCTAGATGAACAAAAGGAGATAAAACCAGGTTTTTGCCAATACTGACCTACATTACTGTATACAGCGCTGAATTATATACTAATTTAGTGTCTAAGGGACTTTTACTTTATTCGTGAGTTTACGGAGTTCACACTTACGTGCAAGTATTATATTGAATTTGTTGTGTGTGGGATGGGATAATCATTGTGAGTTTTTCAACACGCATTTGGAACTCGCACGTAACTTGAGTTGGTTTTAGTGAATTTGCGAGTCGGACTGTGCCGCATTTCTTCATCAAGAACTCGCAGTTTAGTAAACAGACCGAATTGAGAGCTATGGTGCATATTTTAGTTCCAAAAATATGTCCTCGAAGAACGTGGTATCTACCGTATTGCGATGCTTATCACTCACCGTTTTCTCAGCGCCAGAGGGCCTCTGCCTTCTGAAGACAATCTTACAAGACAACCCTTCTAGAATTCCAGGTGCAAGAGACGTTAATCGTTCTAAGAGTTAGCCTTGGTTCCCCCAGGCTCTCCCAGTGCACCGCTAATAACCGTCTTTTCGTCACTGGACTTCAGAGAAAAATATCTGACCAAATATCTGTTTTTTTCCACTAAGCCAACTATCAGTACCACCTTTTATACCACACCACGAAGACATGCAAGAAACTCCAATTTAAAAAAACTCATTTTCTGCTTGTTTTTAAACGGTTTCACAGTTTTCTATACCAGGGTAGATTGAGATTTTTTTATGTTTCATATTTTGAGGGAAAATTCTGACCATCTCTACGCATCGCGTGCATCAAAGAAGGCCTTTGTTGGCGTGGGGTGGTGTAGAAGCCGAAACAAGAGGCACATCCATAAACATTGTGTTTGCGCTGATTCTTAGCTTGTTATTTTTAGAAACACCATCCTACGATTCATACAACTTCTCAGAATGTATAAATACCGATGGCTCCGATATATTCGTAAGCAAGTTTGCAAAACACAACTAGAAAAAAGGAGACATCACTTCCAGATGACCAAGACATAGCATGGTCAATGGCTTTCTGGCTATGTTACTGAGGTGAAGCAAAAGACACAATAGTATAAAAACAATGAAAATAAGAAGATACGTCACTTAAAATCATAATGCAAGTGGAGTTCCTCTTATGATTATTGAGCCTCAAGAGATCTCCCAATATAACTGAACGATTAGAAAGGCAGGATTGCAAAGTGTATAATGCTCCTCGTATACAATAAATGAAAAGAAAACACAAAAACACATTAAAACACAATTTCCCACCCTCCTTCAATGATAAAATGCCTGGAAGGGATCCTCAGAGGAGGAGCCGTGTCAAGCCGAATGGACACATAGACATCTTGTTAGCAGAAACAGTCCAAGCAGTGTAGGTGGAGCCGGACACCATTATTTCAAATATCAGACCAACTAATAATAATAATAATAATAATAACTGAAAGCATATACAATCTTCCATTAGAAATAATAAAAACTTTGCAATCCAAGTGTGGCCTTACAGCGATTCCTTTCTAATTGTATTACGAATGAAGACTTATTGGGGCAATATTCTGCAGTCCTCCATTTCCATAATAATGAGTAGAAAAGTTTGAGCTTCTCCAGCATCCTTAAAATCACAGACCTTAGCTAATTTTGGTTTAGCTCTTCCCCAAGTTCAACTTGAGAACGGAATTTTCACAAATACCCTGAAAACAGAGAGTTGGAACTGTGTCTTAAGTTGAACAAAGTGAATGTTTAGTGTCAGAAAGTTATTTAGTCTAGATAATGTGGGCCAGTTCAACCCAAGGGGCAAGCATGGCATTATTATACAGACTACATAGACTCCTAGCCCTTCCATGATATGGTATCAGCTGCTCAGAGGTCACTGGTAGCTTCACTGATCCACAGTTAAGGGCTGACACCTTTTGGCCTGGGGGGCAAGTGGCTCCTACTGCATGTATAGCTAAACCTTATGCCAAAAATACAACCATATACCCACTCCGGCACCTGACACGTGCGGTGATGACTGCCCCCCTGGCCAACCTACCCCTGCTAATCCCTTAAAAAAATATTGGGTCATGGATGACCTTTTAATACATGCTAACCAAGAGTAACAAAACAACATCATGAGACAGAAACATATGATATGATGATCACAGAAAGAATCCATTAAGATCAGTCCAGATAGAGCAACTCAATACTTTTCACAACAATCTTCAGAGAGTTATGTTCTGACACCTGCAATGACAGGCAAGGCCACATTTGAAAGAGCAATGTTTTGCTGTATTGGACATGAGGTTTTGGCGGAGCAAAGCTCCGTAGTATGAGATGTGTGGGATTAACAAAGGCATACATTGTAGTCAATCGTGTGAAAGCTTAAAGCTTGGAGTCGGGGATCATCTCATCCCACCGCGAAATATTCTGGAGTCTGTGTCTGAATGAAGAATGTTCTGCTGGTATCCGGCACAGAATTGGTTACTCATTAAGAAATCATTAAGAAATCCAGAAGTATGTCTGTTCTTTAAACATTTGTAGAGTATCAACAAACACTTTGCAAAAGAGGTGGAGAGCACTTCAAAGCAATTAGTTTGGGGCAGATATCACTATATATATACCCCAGACCAGCTTTGTGAAAAATATACAGCTCCAGCACCCCTGACGAAACTCAACCATGGACCAGAGCAAAACTGTCTTGATGGACCGGCCACCGGTAACTCTTATGGGATTTAACTGGACGGGAGGGTTCACTTAAATGTCGCTTTGTGAATTTCTATCTGGGGGTAGCATCAAGTCAGTCTGGGGTTTGGTCTAAAACAATAATGAAGACATAGTTAGCAGGTTGGATTTGATGCCCTTTCCTCTGTTCCTTCCAGGTGTACTCTGAGTTGTTGCCCCTTCCTGGCATCCCGTGTCTCGGCAGCTTCAAGAAGCTCTTGTGCGTGGTCCTGGTGGTAGTCGTCTTGGTCGTGGTTCTACTTGGCGTCCTTCTGATGGGGCTGCACATGAGCCAGAAGCACACAGAGACAGTAAGGATTCCGCATCTTACAGATTTAGAGCTAGCAATTCAAATTAAGACTTTTAGTGTCTGCTCTTAGGACCCACCAATGGTGCAAGTTTTAAAGATCTCTTCACTATGTTTTACTTACATAGAAGGAGTATAAGGAAATGGATCATAAGTCCATGAAGCCAGCAGATATCACCTAGCATGTGTGGTTCGGTGATAAAACTGTCTGTCTCACCACAGTTGACTGCCAGCTTTTCTAGAAAATAATATTGTTGGAGTAAAACTAAATTTTATGTGATCCCCGTGTCCTTTTAATGCTTAGGGACTGAAATTCAAATTATGGGTTACAGCCCAAAAGAACGATGGGACTTGGGAGATGTAGTTCTACCTTCAAGGTCCAACACTACTGTCGGGGTGTCTTCTATGTCATCACATCATACATTTCAGATGCTTAGGTAGTTTCAAGGTCCAACAATAATGCTGAGTTCTCTTCTATGTTAAAAAGCAAGTGCACGCAGGAGAAGGCTCTGGAGAAACAGGTCTCCTAAGGCTCTAACAACGCCGGCGTAGGCTCTGGAGGATTCCAGTGTTGGGTTCCATGAAATAAAACTTGTAATAACATTATATTCTTTCAGATTTTCCAAATGTCTCTGCATGAGGGAAGTGAAGGCGCTCTCCGAAGGGAAGGTGTCGCTACCTTTCACTTGGATACCGGGATCAATAGCTCAGCTAGCGTGGTTTACGATTACAGCAAGGTACACGTGTGTGAGGATTTGGATGGGTTGGTGGGGGGAATTATGGTCTAAGGAATGTGAAGGTTATGGCAAGAGATGATGAATATGTTCTGTTTCTGTCCAGCTGCTGATCTGCACCCGTCCTCGCCCCGGACACGCATGTTACATCACACGTATGGATCCAGATCAGGTGCAAAGCCTTCAGAGCATTGCAGAGAATGTGCTGAGCAAGGTGAGACTGGGGCAAGAAACGTCCAACCACTGATTTGATGAATTAGGCTGATTAAATACTTTTTTTCCCAATGTGTTTGATTTTCACAAATAAAAACATTAATTTTTGTGATTTTGATATTAATCTATTGTTATTCTAGTTGTACATAATTATACACAAAAACATTGAATACGATACAAAGGAGGTTTTAACACCCGAGTCAAGCTTTTTGTAAACAAATGCAATAATAACTAGGGACAGAAATCTCCATCAAGGGGACACTGGGTCACCCAATAATATGACCCGAAGCGATCCGTTGTACCGGCAATACCCTGTATGTTTCTGTTGTTTTGTATTTGATCCTCACACTTATTTGTTTCTAAGAATAGCTTTAGGCATATCCTACAAAATGTTTAATCCCATTACTTCCTCCACTGGAAGACTACTCCATGTAACCACTTCCCTTTCTCTTTTCACCCAGGTTGGCCAGAAAGAAGGTGCCTCCCTAGAGCTGATGTCTGACTTGTCCATGTTGGGTACCTCCATTCGAGTGTTGTGTGGGCAGCTCCCCGTGTACTGGGCCTAAGAGCTGGGCTTCGCCATTTCTGCTTCCAAATCTAGTGTGACCCGGATGCAGTGTGACCTGATTACCAGCCACCTCCATGTACACCTTGAAGCCCAACTTTTGTCTAGACCCCACAGGACCTCTTTACATGATGATACCTCCACACACACACACACACACACCCAGAACCTCCACATGCAGGGTATGAGCTGTTACCTCCACACACACCTTCTTTTCCTCCTGACCTGAGACACGTCTCACAAATGCTGAGACAATACTAGTGAGACTGTCACAAACAGACAGATTATAAGTGTTGACCATCCATAGACTGTCTTTAGCCCCAAAGACGGTGTAAACCCCGTGTGTCCTGTTCTCCTACGGTGCTTCTACCCTATTCCATAGAATTAGGAGGTCTTCCCATCAGTCAATGTCCACCAATCCCTTCCTGTGACTTGTGTGATTCCAATACCCAAAGACAGACCCCCCCACGATCGTAGACTGCCTCCCGGGTGCTGTAAATACAGGTGTATTCATAATGGTTTTGGGGGTTTCTTTATCTCTGATTGTATAATGGAAACTGTTAATGCAAATCACGTTTCTGAAAAATAAAATATTCAGCATTCACGATGGGCTTGGCGTCTGTTAACGTGTAGACTGATTTTATGAACTGTACGGTTTCACGGATCACACACACAGATACAACACAATACATATTAACACAATAAATGTAATGTCTAAACACGTGCCTTGGTTCATGGAGATCATGGTTACCCATTCATAGCCAGGGGGCTATACCAAACACCTGACCTGAAAGGGTTAAAGTGCTCTTTGTCAGGGGGATATATTGTTTCAAGTTATTGTTAAGGGTTTGATATGATTTGCCTTTTCAAAGTGGAACTGCATCTTCACAGCTGGTCACAAGGGTGATTCTCATCGCCTTAAGGGGCCCATGGAGCTGCTGCACACCGAGAGCCTGATCGCCCAACAGAGTGATCGCCCCCCCTTGGCATAGGAGCCCCCTCGGACCTGCTGCCCCAGTGGTCTAGGCTGGAGTACACAGCAGTTTACAAAGATTTTTAAGAACTATAATTTGTTAAAGGGACACTCCAGTGATGGAGGGAGCCCCCTAAAAAAACAATGCATATGAATTGTTTAAACAAAAAAAGAGTTACTTACCTTAAAGAGAAACTGCAGCTTCAGAGCTGCAGCCCCCCCATGCCCTGACGTTCCATGCCACTGATTGGCTGCTTCAAGCAGCCAATCAGCGGTAGGAAAGCATCCCCATTATAATAGATGGGAGCCCTTTCCGTGTATGCACATGGGTGTCTGAAAAAGATTATTTACGGTACCAAGCAGTGAAACGTAACTCTTGTGAGAAAAGACGTGCAGGGGAAATAATGTCGCTGGTTCCCCTTTAAGGTGCGTCTGGTAGTGGAGAGCTGGAGTCACAGAGGTGGAGTTGGTTTTTCCGGCAGAGGATATGAGAACAATGGGCAGATGTGATTTGGGAAGGTATGAAACCTGGGAAAATGCCGAGTGCCGGAAACGAAGGAGCGTTAAGGTTATTGTTCTTCCCACCGAAGACTATAAATTATAATCGGTCGCTACACTGATGACTTCGTTACTTGGCGGAGAAAACTGTACATACAGCCTCACCTAGTAATGTAAGACTTTATTCCCCACATCGTATTTAGTACACCTACGCCCCATGGAGAAAAAAATGAAGGCACGCGTTCTACAGGGCTATACGTTTCGTTGGGGCCGTGGTTGCAGCCACAGATGCCGGAAGGCGAGGGGCACGCTTGAGCCGCCCAGCAGAAACGTTCCTGCGCTTTCGTCTGCTGCCTTCCACTTCCAGAAGAGGATGTTAAGCAGGGGCGTGACTAGAAACCATGAGCCCCTGGTGTGTAAATTGCCCCGGGGCCTCCCAACTTCAGTTGCAGTCCAGGTGGGAAGGACCCGTTCTTAATCATTTTGAACCGGCACGGGGGGGGGGGGGCATTTGGCAGGAAGAAGGGGGTCGCACCGGCCTTGTCGTTATGACACAGGGCAGGACTTCCAACCCTGCCCCAGGCACCAAGGACCCTAGCTATGGCTCTCTGGAGTTCCATTCAAAAAGCCATAAGTTTGCAGGCGGTAACTACATAACGGTTAATAATAACCAACATATAAAAAAACTATTAAAAGCATATACATGCCCTTCCTTGGCCTACTCCACCAATTGACGGCTTTAGTACCTTACTAAGTATAGGTAATATATACTTTACAATTTTTTTCCTCTGGAGTTTTACCCCCCCCGCCTTTTTTACATTTTTTTTTTACTTTTGCCATTGTGGCTATTATTTGTTATATTTAAGGATTTAATTCTCTCCCTTACATTAGGCTTTTTCTTCTTTTTTTTTGATTAGTAATTCCAGTTCCAAACACTTGGTGGCGCTGTCCTCGTTCATTAGCAGATTATGGGACTTCTCCAATTTTCTGGTTACCCCAGTTTAAGATAGTTTAAGAAAATATATTGTGGGTGTAGAGAATTGCTCCATCATTTCATATAATATAGGAGGGACACCTTACACATTTCTGGTAAATTGATGCCAGATGTTATGATTCGTCAGGCTTAATCGCTTGACCTCGAGGGCATTAATTTCTAAGTTATTTGCAGGGCTCAGATTCCCCGTGGGGTATATGCGTGACCCAGTTGTGCATGCCGAGTCCTGTTACAGGCCTGGGGAGTAGATGGGGGAGATTCAAGGAGAACACACACCTCCGCCTGCTCTCCGACGCAGCTGTAATAACCAAATTAGCGCTGGGGAGGGGGCAAGAAATTGGTTTTGGTCACCACGTAGGTCCTTTCTTGGAAGAGAAAAAGTTATAAGCCACAAGTCAACTTTGGCTCCTGGCAATCTGGACATTATACCTTTTTGCTATGGCCAACAAAACAACTTTTGACCCAAGTATGCTCGTTCTGCACCCCAAAGCACTCACATAAAGTGGTAGATTATGTAGGACCTATAGAAATAATGTTCTCCCTATGAGATGATAGAGAAGCGTCTTGTTATATTGTAATACTCTTCTTTATACTTTTTCATTGACTAAGAGGGTGGTAGTTAAGTGGAACAGTCTCTCAGCAGATATGGTGGAGGCTAATACAATATTCAATATTAAAGCTAGAAACCCAGCATTCAAAATGTATTAAAAAACACCGGATTGGAAACAACTTCTTATACTTACCCTGTAAATACCAGGAACATATAGAAGTTCTATATACAAGAGATATTTCCGAAATCAAGACACTTACATTTATGCATTTTTGGGGTATTTTTGTCAATGTAAGTTTAATGACAATTTACATAGGAAAAATCATGAAGAATGCAGGGTTTTTTCTATTTTCTCTATTTATTAACACATAACTCATACTAATCTGTATATATAAATATCGACATTAAAAGCCCTAAATTAACTGTGCTGTTTTTTCAAATTTATTTTTTAACATGAACCCAAATTACAGCTAATTTCACATTAAATATGACATCACTTCCAGTCCAGCGGAATTATGAACAGCCACGGGCATCAACACGGAGTCAGAGGTGATGTAAGGAAGTTTTACTTTACTGAGGGGGTGGTAGATAAGTGGAACAGACTCCCTGCTGAGGTAGTAGAGATTAATACAGCGAAGGAATTTAAACATACATGGTCTAGGCATAAAGCTATCCTGAATCTATATTGAATTGAATGTATTCAATGTATTGAAAGTAATTTTGGTAGAGTTTGAACGGTATTCTCTGCATGATCATTCCTTGGTTGCTATGGCGATAACACCATTTCTTTCCACGCTTAGCACCAGAATTCCATCGCTAGATGTCGGGGGGGGGGGTGTGCTGGAGTCGACGAGGGGCAAGTTACGTTACCGGTTACGTTACCCGTTAAGCCTTAATCGTTGGCCGGTCTCGTCTTAGATTCGGGATAGCTTTACGCCCGCCCCGTGGACGTTTAAATGCCCTCACTGGGTTATTACGCAATAGTCTGCAGCTCTTTTGCAGAATAATACCCTGCAGCGCAAAGCGCCGTCGGTTTCCCATGTTTTGTCTTTAGGGTTAGATAGTTCCGGGAACGTATGAGAGACAACCTTCACGGTGGGTTAAAGAAACCCCCCGACGACTGCCACCAACTCTACTCTTTGAAAGGAGGTGAGAGTTGCCTCGTCCTCTCTCTCTCTCCCCCCTCCCCATCAGGCTGGCTCTTTCCCAGGGACACAATGATATCCCACGGGCTGTAGGGGGCTGATCTAGAAGAATCCCGCCTCTGAAACATCACATCCCCAAAAAAAAAAGAGAGAAAGAAAGAAAGAGGGAGAAAGAGGGAGAGCAAAGGCTGCGGAGAGCCCAGAGAGAGAGACAGCTGTCCAGCCGGGATGCCCTGGTTAGACAGCCCCACGTTGCTGCTATGGGTGCTAATAGCGGAGATGCTCCTTTTGGGACAGGGGCAACCGAACTTCCTAGACTATTTATATGATGAGGAGGCGGACGGGGTGCTGGAAGAACACATAGATTACAAGGACCCCTGCAAGGCTGGTAAGAGGGGGGGAAGTTGGAGGAGGGGCTGGGAAGGAGAGAAAGTGGGGGATAGTGACAAAAGAGAAGGGGGAAGGGATGCAGGGAACAGGGGAGGAAGGAGAACTTTGGACAGTTCAGGAGAAAGTTTTACTTTGTGCAAACTGTGTGTGTTACCTGTGACAATTGTGTAGACTTCCGAAGGAATATACAAATATATTGCAATTATGTATTCATTTTGTAAAGTGTTTGTATACAAGCAGTGTGGACTTTTTGTCTTTACACGTTGTGTCTTTACATGTTGTGTCTTTACACATTGTGTCTTTACAGATTGTGTCTTTACACATTGCGTCTTTACACGTTGTGTCTTTACAGATTGTGTCTTTACACTTTGTGTCTTTACAGATTGTGTCTTTACACACTGTCTTTACACGTTGTGTCTTTACATGTTGTGTCTTTACACATTGCGTCTTTACATATTGCGTCTTTACACATTGCGTCTTTACACGTTGTGTCTTTACAGATTGTGTCTTTACACATTGCGTCTTTAAATGTTGTGTCTTTACACATTGCGTCTTTACACGTTGTGTCTTTACACGTTGTGTTTTTACGTGTTGTGTCTTTACACGTTGTGTCTTTACACATTGTGTTTTTACGTGTATGTGGCACTAGGCCTGTGTTTCGTGCAGCGGGAGTGTAACTGTTGTGTATTATGTCGGCAAACTTCTCAGCTGTGCGAATCACCGACTGTGACACGTGTGAGCTGTTGTGCTTCCTAATCGCTGCCTCTTGCTTCATGTACATGGATGGATAGACAGGCAGTTCTATGCCATCCGATGGCGGTTCTGTGCTCTGGGCTGTACAGCGCTGCACAGTATGTTGCCGCTATATAAATAAAAATATAAGATTGATAAAAGACAGACACATATGAGAGGAGGGCGGCATGAAATGTGCTTTGAAGCCCATCCTGCAACGTAACACATGGAGCAGGACCCTCGTTCCCTAATGTACTGCATCGTCTTAGTCTGTCAGACCCTTTGAATGTAGGGACTGTAAGGAGCGCTGCGGAAATTGTTGGCGCTATAGAAATAAAAGATAATGCCTGCGAGTGAGGACTCTTTTGTGCTCATTGGCTCAGAATGCTGGGAGTTTTAGTGCACTGAAGCTGTCTGTCACTTGCTCCTCACACACTGTTGCTTCACTTCTGGATACATTTCTGCTGCTTTCAGACTCACTGCCTGCGTGTCTCTGCAGAGCGCTGCGGCCGGCTGCTGAGCATTTACTGTGACTGCCCCTGGCTGCGGGATCTCATCTCTGTACTGCCTCTGGCCTCTACTCCTCTGCCTTCTCTGCCGCCGGCCTCTACTCCTCTGCCTTCTCTGCCGCTGGC
>VKOC01001354.1:0-13535 GCA_009364415.1 Spea multiplicata | reverse complement strand
CATTTATCTTGCTTATATTAGACAGACTGGTGATGCCATGTTGTGGTTGGCACATTTATCTTGCTTACATTAGACGGATTGGTGATGCCATGTTGTAGTTGTCACATTTATCTCGCTTACACTGGACAGATTGGTGATGCCATGTTGTGGCTGTCACATGTATCTGCCTTAGATCTCGCACATTTGTGATGCCATCTTGTGTGTGGGGTTTCCTATGCACTCGCTCATGCTGTGGCATCTCTGCACTTAGCACCCACGTGAAAGGCTAGAAAGCTGCTCCCACTGTGGCGTAACGTCAAATGCTGTGTTTGGAGCAGCTGGTTCACCCATCCCTTGGTCCATCACAAAACAGACTCAGACATTATTTGCGAGAGACGCTTATGCGAGTTAACAAGCTTTGCCGCTCTGGGAAGTATTATTATGTTGTGTATAAATATACATTACAAAAACTTAACAAGAAAGGTGTATTAGTCATAAATAAATGCAGTATAGTCACGTAGAGAACACATGTTAATTACTGGACAGTTATGATTACCAGTACCTAACAAAATGACCATAAGTAGGGCAGGAATCGCTACAGCCATTTTATTATGTACTAAATGGTATCCCTTAAATGAAAAGAAACAAACCTGTCTTCAGTTTAGACGCATCTTTGTTACACACCGGGGTTTATTCACTAAAGAGGGCTGGCATCTTCTAGTCCAGAGATCATATAAAGCCTATCGCCCCCTGGCCCTCAACACACACCATAAGGAACACACACTCATTCCAACCGCCATGCTACTACTTTGGGGTCACGTTATCTCACGTTACATGACCCCGCTGAGCCAACGTAAGGAGTTTGCAAGAGAGTTGTGCTTTCAACTCACTGATCTTGTTTGGCGTAATGAATCGCCAACACCAGTGAGAAGAGCTGAGCTGGATCTGCAGAATGCAAAATTAGGTCATATTATACGGGGCTGATCATGCTGTTTTTGTTGAAGAAGCCTATTCACCTTATATAATGCATAATCAAATGACAACTCTCTTGCAAACTGCAGCTTTAGGGAAATATTCCCAGAGTTCTAGCATATAATAGCTTGCCGTGGGCAATTCATTTCTTCATTATTCTCTCTCAGTGACAGTGACAATGGTAGCAATAGGTTTATCTGCCCATAATTATACATTTGACCCAGTGACATGTTTGATGGTTTCTAAACATAAAAATGTAATATATATGCGCTCCCTCCCGCCACAGCCAAGACTGTTTGGGCTAACGTGGCATCGAGCAGGCTAACCAACAGGCATAAAGACATTGCATGGATGGCCATTCAGGGAGGCCTCCCCCTAAGGACATTTATGCATGCCAGGGGGCTGTGCATATATAGACACTGGCCACAGTGCATTGTGGAGGAGGAGACTTCCCTCCATTTGTTCTGGCAGTGCCCGTTTGCACAGGCTTTGTTCAGAGCCCTGGAGCTGGATCTTAAGGACACTATCGAGAAAAAGTACCTGTCTTACCATTCTGTACTTTACGGACTTTTTCCAGGAACACACGGAGAGCGCCATTGACGATGCTTGGCGCCTCATGTGCTGTGTAAAGTACGCTCTATGGTTTGCCAGGAACCGCCTGGTGTTGAGGAAGGAGCAGGTCACAGTCCGTGACTGCCGCAGGCTTATCCACAGCCTGCTGAGAGACTACTCTCTCAAGGACAGTCTAGAGGCTGAAGACTAGCCCCATACTTCCCGGCCCCCTTTACTCTCCACCTCACCCACCCTGACCATCCCATTCCCCCATTTCCCCAGGCTGTGTTCCACTAATGTGCTAATCATATGTGCCATGTCTGGAAATGTAATTGTACACTGCTTCTACTGTATATTACTGAGCTTTCCGTAAACTGAAGTCGTACTGGAACGTGTATTGCCCTGCGCTGCGTTGCAGTACTGCTTATATAGACTCTTACCTTTGTCAAAACAGGCACAAAATGTTTGTTTTATCATAATCAGATTTGTATAATAAACTTAAATACAAAAAGCCCGGGTGCTGCCCTTGTGAGGGCAGTAAAGCACTGTATTGCTATGCTTCTGCATACTACAGTGCTGCCGAGGTTCCGGAAGAGCTATGGTTCCTGGTGTCTCCGATGATAGTCTTGCCTGATGGTTGACATTTCATGTTCCTGGGGGCCATGGGGAGAAAAAATGATCGTCTGGCGGGTGTACCCAGTCGGGGTACAGGTCGTTCCCTTCACATACTGTGTAGAAGAAATCCAGTGAAGTGAAATTCCAAAGACATGTTTTTTTTCTATTTTGGTATAGCACTATACAAGCACTAAAAATTATTGTGCATTATGTATATCTGTTTTTGAAAGAAGACCCTATTTGTCTTGAACAAAACAATGTCTGATTTATGTGGGTACATTGTGGCGTCGCTACAGGGGTGCAAGGGGGGTGAGTGAGTAGGAAAAGGGGAGGGAGAGGGGGTAGATATTGAGGAAGAGGGTAGTAGGGAAAAGAGGAGAGAAGAGGTGGAAAGTGGATAAGGGAGAGGAGAGGTAGATAGTGAGAAGAAGAGGTAGTAAGAATATATTTAAATAACGATAAGAGTGAGATTAAATGTGATGATTGCATTGTATAATGAGGGAGAGCATGAGTATAAATATGATTGGAGTGATTTCACTGAATAAGGGAGAGCATGAGTTAAATAATGTGGATAGAGTTGTCTGAATGAGGGAGAGACAGGTTAATATGTGGATGAATTGCCTGAATAAATGTGTGAATTAGTGAGTGACTGTAAAAGTGTTTGTGTGTATCATAGATGTATAATTGTGGAAGAGCAAAGATGGCACTAGCAGGATGTTTGAGCCTTGGGGACCAAGATGGTACAGGCAGGGTGTATATGGAACAAAGATGGCACAGGCCGGGCTAATTGGGGACAAAGATGGCAAGTCTTACGTGTGTTATCTGGTTGCTGACTTTGGAGTGAGCAACCTGTGATCTATGCCTGTAATTTAGGGGGCTGTAAATAAAAGGTACCTTTAATGCCATGTTTTATGTGAATTCTAATTGATCTATACCTGCAAAGCTGGGTTTTTGTATTATTCTGTAGATCCATATCTTCTGTGCTATGTTTCCATACATTATTTATGGATACCTGTAAATACAGGGTTTGTATGTCTTATTCAGTTGATTAATACATGCAATGCTGTTTCCATGTATTTATTTGATCTATACATGCAATGCTACGTTTCATATATTATTATTGTATACCTGCACATACAGGATTTGTATGTCTGATTCTGTTTATTTGATATATACCTTCAGTGCTGAGATCACAAGTGAATTTCAATTGATCTATACATGCAAAGCTGGGTTTGTGTGTTAATGTGTTGATCTATACCTGCTATCGGCAGCAGGGTCTAATATTTATATATATATATATTTATATATATATCGTCAGCAGGGACTAATATTAATATATATCGGCAACTGGGGCTAATATTAATATATATGGGCAGCAGGGGCTAATTTTTATATATATATATAGCAGGGTCTAATATTAACGAAACTGCCAGTTCAGCTATAATTTTGAAATCATGTTTCAATCATAGTCTTTTTAGTTAAAAATGCATGTCTAACAAATATAGTGGGTTGTCGCCCTCTTGTTATAACCCTTGATTCTATGCTGGGAGTTTATGATTTAGTATTGAAGGGAAACACAGGATAAATCTGTTAGATCATTTGATTATCATAGCAGTCAAGGCTATCTTAGACCATTGGTTAAACCCATTGGCACCTTTGATTGCCTACTGGACCTAGAATGGACCTTGGTCCTTCAGGATAAGGAAAGGCAGGGAGAAAAATTCTTTGACATTTGGGAACCTTTCATAAACATCCTCCCACCTAAACTTAGAGATCAGGTTGCACTGGTATTCACACACACGACATGGTTCTGTTCCTGCACATTGACTTCTCGCTAAACCTAACTCGTCCTTCTTATTATTCTCTTTATTTTTAAAATATTTTTTGGCTTCCACATCTAACGTTCTATATCCCTGACCCAGATCGGCTCACGTAAGGTTCGTCAGCCGCCAGATTATGTTTTTTTGTTGAATTACAAGTATCTCACATGTATCTTTTTTTTATTGTTTTCTTTATTACTTGTGTTGGTTTATCCCAATACTATACAGCACAAGATACATATGTAAACAAAATGTGATAACGAAGATACATACATGATCATAACATTCTTTTTCTTCCCTTTTCAATGTTCATTCTGATATTGTTCTTATCATTGGCTGGAAGATTGGGAAGATATATCTAGTTATATTAACTTGGCGGGTCATAGGCTAGCGGAGTCTCGAATAACTGTGTATGCTCAACTCACATTGTTATGTTTACTCTGTATAACCTTGCTCTTGAGGAGAAAATTGGATAGTATTGTGCACTCTCGAATGTACTCCTTTTGACCGCTATTCCACATAACTGCATAACTGTACATGTATTTGCTCAATGTATTTCCTTGTACCATGCCGATTCTTGCTCATGTACTTTCTGATCTTCTAAACACCAAATAAACAGTTTATGAAAAAAAATATGCTATCACATAAATCAATAATAAAGGGGCATTAATGTCAGTGTGGCAGAGCCTGTCCTGGTGTATGTGGCAGAGCCTGATCTGGAGTGTGTGTTTGGGTGTCAGTGTGTCAGAACCTGTCCTGGTGTAAGTGTGTTTGGATGTGGGTGTGGCAGAGCCTGTCCTGATGTGTGTTTTTGGGTGTTAGTGTAGCAGAGCCTGTCCTGTATGTGTGTGTTTGGGTGTTGGTGTGGGCAGACGCTGTCCTGGTGGTGTGTGTTTGGGTGTCAGTGTGGCAGAGCCTGTGTTGGTGTGTGTGTGTTTGGTCATCTGTTTCCTGGCAATTAACTTACAATATGAATTATTTAATTTATACTTATCCAGAGATAAAATGCCCTCCAGAAGTTGTAGTGACTTCAGGGGACAAAACGTTCAAGGCCCTGAAACAATTTATATGCCACCCTGCCTCTCTGATATGCCTTTTAACCCCCTATTTGCTTCAGAGTTCCTGTTGTCTAGTGCGGCAGCCAGAGTGTCACTATCCCGGCGGCTCCGGACGCCGCCGGGAGTGTCTCCGTCCAGGGGATTCACGGGACGCGAGCCGGGATGATATTCGTCCCGGCGTCTCGGACACGCCACGAGGAGATCTGCCGCAGAAACACTACAAGACGTTCCGGGCGCGTTTCGGGAGGGCGGTCCTCCGCTCGCCGCACTGGGGCTAGTTGCGGGCGGAGGGTTGACCGCGGTTCCCGGGAAGACAATCCTCCGCCCGAGGTAGGAGTCGGGGGAGGTTCAGCTCCGGGAACAACAGTTCCTGGAGCCTGAGTACTTACCTGTCCTCCGGTCGTCGGTCTTCCTCCCGGGTTCGCGCTCGTCGGGGATTTGATTGACGGCCGGGGGGGCATGGCCTTTTGTTTCGGGTCCGGGAGGGGCTTGTGTTTGGCGCCAGTTTTAAAAGCCGGCTGTGCCTTTCACAAGCACCCTGTTGTGGTCTTACAGTTTATTGTTATCCGTTCCTGCTATCATTTAGTTATTTGACCATTGGCTTTCCTGACTTCCCGTTTGCTCTACAATTCGGTACCTTCGCTTGTGTCTTCTGGTTTTGACCCCTGGCTCGTCTGACTACCCGCTTGGTGAATCTGACCCCTGGCCTGTCGATACCCCGCTGTAGTTGAACTGCTGACCCCTGTGCTCGGAAAATCTGACTACCCGCTTAGTGAATCTGACCCCTGGCTCGTCTGACTACTCTTATTGTGTTCCTGTCTGGTGCTGCGCCTTGCTGCCATTGCTCAGAACCTATCTCCAGCTGGTGGGAGGTTGTCCGCTGTTGGGATCATCTAAGTCCTGGGCTGCGGCTGCTGGGAGACTCCTCTCTGTAGCAGTAGTCTGGGCAGAAGAACTTCTGCGGGGACTACCTTCCTTAATAGCCCAGCGAAAGAGTGACACAGAGGACTGTGCGATGCAGAGATCCGCTGCTGCTGGCCAGTACTTCCACCGGGCTTCTGCGAGATGCACACATACAACCTCCGCTGGGTGCCGGATCAGGTAGGAGTCTCAATGCAGGGGCAGGTTCAGGACACGCCTGTAGGCAGGCTGATGTGTCCAGTTCAGGGCTGTGCTCTACTTTAGCTTTTCTCTTGGGCGCCATCTATAGGTGTTCAGAGAATGAGCAGGATTAAAAAAAGGCAGGAAACTGGAAGCCCACTGGCAGGACAGACGGCTTGGAAGTCCACTGGCAGGACACACGGCTTGGAAGCCCACTGGCAAGGTGGACGGCTTGGAAGCCCACTGGCAGGACGGATGGCTTGGAAGCAGCTGGACAGGTAGGTATGTCTAGAACACGCCGGGGTCTGGTACACAAAACTGAATCATTGACGTAGCCAAGAGTCATACAGATCAGATGCAGCAAAGCAGTAGCTCAGTATACAGGGCCAGGAACATAATGCTCCATCAATTAATCTAGGCTGATGCCTGGTTTATATTGAGCCTTAACTGACCAAACGAGGGGCAGGTGTTTCAAGAGCAGAAGGAAACTGCAATCCAAGATCCACCCGGTGGAGTAGTGGATAGGTGATTCACCTAGATTCCACAAGGTTGCAGGTTCATCCCTCTGGTTCCTGACATGCTGTTGCTGGCACTTCTATGGTGGAGCCATGGAAGGTCATGTGATGCCGGCGCTCCGTCATAGAAGCTCCCAGAGGAAGTGCCGGCAGAGGCTGCCAGAGAGGAGGATCCAGGTCCCCTGCAGCGCTGTGGGGGATCTGGATCTTAGTCTTGTAGTCAGACCTCTATTTGAGGTCTAATTAGAAGACAACCTCGAATATAAGATTATGGTTATTTTTCAGAGCATTTGCTATGAAAAAACCTTGGTCCTTATAATCAAGCAAATACCGTATATACTTGATATATATATATATATATACACAGTATGTCTTATGGAGCCAAGGTGAATAATAACAGGAAACACACTATTGAGAGGTAAATATAGCTCTATTGTAACAGCATGGGCAGTATAATATAGCAATTGCTCTGAAAAAACCTTGTCTTATAATCGAGCAGATACGGTATATTCTGAGCTAGGCATTTATGGTGGTAAACCATAATTACCATAATTGACAGTGGTAACCATAATTCCCATCACTATAAACTGAAGCAGACTCCTATTAAAATATAGCAAGCCAGGCACAGACAGTTGTATAGCATAACTCCCATCACTGTATACTGAGCCAGGTACAGCAGAACTCCCATCTGCCATCTCTCCCATTTTCACTCACTCTTTCATGCTCTCTCACACTCTTACACATTCTCTTTAACTTTTTAGTCAAATCTCCTTTTATTGACAAGTCATGACAAAATACATGCAGAATAGACAGCAGCATACACTTAAAACATATATGAGGGAACATACGTTGGCGTAAAAAAGACAAAGAGAGTCATATAACAAGGCATGTTCAGTTCAATGACGGCAACAAGAAACGCTTGGAATGGCAATCCAGAGCCATCGTGGAGAAAACATCAAATATGCCACTTACACGGACCCTGTCATGAAAGGAAATCATATACAAAAAAGGAGATCCAGCACTAATGTGGAAACATAGGATAACTGTAAAGGAAAACATAACGGAATATAACAAAATAAACATAAGAAACAATGCTCCATTTGTGGATTGTGTGCATAAGCTAGCGTAAAAGAAATGGAAAATGCAGAGAATATCACGGTAATAAAAGAAAAGATTCAAGGGGCGACACAGGGGCAATGGTACTCCCCTACCAAATGAAGGCGCTAACAGGTGCGTCGCAGCGAGTCTAGCAACCGTTCAGAGGTCAGAAAAGTGGTCCAAGGCATTGGCGTATTCACGCCCGTGTGCTGCCGCCACCAAATCCTCCATACGACAAATGAAATTAACCCTTGCAAACCAGGCATCAATAGGCGGGGGGGCTGGGAACCTTCCAATATCGGGGTATAACGGACTTAGCTGCGTGAATGAGATGTATAGTTAATGATTTTTTATAGGAACCGAACGAGCTTCGCGAGAGATGTAAAAGCAATGAGTCAGGGGACGCCACAAAGGACGGGTCCGCAATCTCCGTAATGACCCCAATCACCGAACGCCAGAACACCTGTATATCGGGGCAGGACCACCAAAGGTGGATATATGAACCCTCGCCCGCCCCACAACGCCAACAAAGCGGGGAGACCTGAGGAATGTAGCGGTGGAGATCCGCAGGAACTTTGTACCACCTGGAGAGCAATTTATAATTACATTCCTGGATCTTGCTCGAAATCGCTCCCTTGTGGACGGCAGACAATATATGAACCCAATCAGCATCAGTAAGATCACATTGAAGGTCTCTCTCCCATAGGCTCATAAAGTAAGGTTTAGTATTTCCCCAACCATCAAGTAGAAGGGCATAGAGCCGAGAAAGTAAATGCGAAGGTTCGGGACGTAGAGTGCATAGTTGCTCAAAACCTGTTAACGGTCTAGAAAGATGGGGATTTGGGAGTAGGGCAGAAACATAATGTTTAAGGCCGTGGTATAAAAATAGCAGGTGGAAAGACGGCTCGAGCTGGCCAATCAAATCTCGGAGAGGACGAAACCCATCCGGCAGTAGTATGTGGCTAAGCCTAAGCGCCGCGTCAGGCAATGGCATCAAGGAAGAAAGAAATTTATTTGTGAGATAGCTAGAAAGGTCAGGATTATGTGTTAATGGGAATAAAGGGCCAGGCATAGAGGTAAGACTCGTGGTGGTCGCAATGCGTTTGAAAACTGTCAGAGTCGCCGAAATGGTGGGGTGTGTGCGCACATGAAGCTCCCAAAATTTGTCAGGTAACCACGGCACAGCCGAGATGCGATGGGGAGAGAAGGAATCCTCCAAAGCTACCCACAACTTGGGTGCCTCTATGGACCATTCCACTATGCGCCGCAAGTGTGCCGCCATCCAGTACCATTCGAGGTTGGGGAATCCTAAGCCCCCTTTCAATTTAGGCCTGGTTAAATGGGCAAACGAAAGCCGAGGTCTACCACCCCCCCACACATATTTCATGAAGACCCTGTGACACGCCCTAAAGTAAGATCTGGGCAGAGATATCGGCAAACATTGGAAAAGATAAAGGAACTTCGGGAGTATACTCATCTTGATTACCCCAACACGCCCAAACCAAGAAACATGGGGGGCCGCCCAACGGCGAAGGTCGTCAGTCACTGAGGTAAGTAGAGTCATGTAGTTAAGATGACGGAGTAAAGAAAGGTCAGCAGATATCCATATCCCAAGATACTTAAAGGCGGAGGCTTGCCATTTAAAAGGGAAAGCCCGAGTCATATCAGCCTTTAAGGCAGGCGGATTATGAACCCCCAATATCTCCGATTTTTGCAGATTAATCTGATAGTTAGAAAGGGTTTTAAAGTGGTCCAATTCCCGGATCACTTGCTGAAGCGAGACGAGCGGTCGGGACAGCATGCAAAGCATGTCATCGGCGTAGACAGCAATTTTATGGGTAGAACCTGCTAACGTAACACCGAAGATTTCGTCATTATGTCTCAAAGCCTGGGCTAAAGGTTCCATCACCAAAAGGAATAGCAGTGGGGACAAAGGGCAGCCTTGGCGTGTACCATTATTAAGCCGAAATGTGTCTGATAAAATACCATTAATTTTGATCTGGGCCGAGGGGTTATGATATAAGGCTGTAATCTGATTCATAAAATTAAACCCAACGTCTATCTTCCGTAAAACACGAAACAAAAAAGGCCATGCCACCCTGTCGAATGCCTTTTCGGCGTCCATGGAAACCAGGGCCACGGGGAGACGGGAATGATTGGCATGTGTGATGACATTAAGGATCCTGATGGTATTGTCTCTAGCCTCCCTCCCCGGGACAAAACCCACCTGATCGCCATGGATTAAAGATGGCATATAACGTTGTAAGCGGAGTGCCATTACTTTCGCTAGGAGTTTTAGGTCTGTATTTATTAAAGATATAGGGCGATAGTTGGCACAGGAGTCGGCATCCCTATTCGGTTTAGGAATCACCATGATATGCGCCAAGTTCGACTGAGGGTCAAGTGTCGCTCCATGGGCCAGGGAATTAAAGAAAGTCACCAGGTGCGGCCCAAGGACCTCGAAGAACGATAGTAATTAACGGTAAAACCGTCCGGGCCTGGGCTTTTACCCTTAGGGGTTAATTTCAGCGCCTCCAATATGTCCTCACTAGTTATCGGAGCGTTAAGGGATAACCTTGCCACGTCATCTAATTTACAAGAGAGGTGTCTCGCCAAATAGTCATCAATACGATCTAGGAGAGCGGGGTCAGATTCATCTCGGGAAGTTAAATTGTATAGGGTCAAATAATAAGAATGAAAACAACTGGCAATTGCATGGGATTCATGATGTATTATGCCATCAGAAGATTTAATTTTGGGGATATAGGAAGAAACTCTGAGCTTGAAGAGCCCTCGCCAGCAATTTACCCGGCTTGTCACCCATCTCATAGAATAACTTCCTAGTCAGTAAGAAGTGCCGCTTAGTAGTGGTGTCAAGGAGAGAGGCTAGCTGATCCCTAAGGGCGTGGAGTTGAGGTAAGATTTCAGGGGCGAGCGTCAACTTATGGGACTGCTCAAGGTGATGTATTTTCCTCATGAGCGCCAATAAATTAGCCATACGCAGTTTTTTGAGGGTGGAACCTATCCGAATGAAGTGACCCCGTATCACTGGTTTATGAGCTTCCCATATAACAGGGAAAGCTAAGTCGTCAGAAATGTTATCCGTGAAGTAGTTACGTAAATGGGTCGATAAGTCCTCCACATGGGAGGGATTTTGAAGGAGATTCTCGTTTAGTCTCCAACTCCACGGTTTAGACCCGCTATGGGCAAGTCCAAGCGTGAAGTGGATCGGCGCGTGGTCGCTGATAGATTGTATCCCGATGCTCGAGTCATGCAAGCGTAGTAGGTGGTGGTGGGAAAGGAACAGGTTATCAATTCTCGTGTAACTATTATGTACAGGGGAGTAAAAGGTATAATCCTTAGTGGAGGGATGTTGGGACCTCCAAACATCCACCAACTGATGGGCATGAAGGAGGCGTCGGACCCTCTTAATACTAGAAAAAGGAATATACGACCTCTGGGAGGAGGAATCTCTCAAAGGGTCCAGGACCATATTAAGATCGCCTCCAAAAATATTGACACCTTCCTGAAACCCCCCAAATTTGTTAAGCATTTGACACAAAAAGGGAACCTGACCCTTATTCGGGGAATAGACGTTACCTAGAGACACCTTCAAGGCCCCTATATAACAGTTGATAAAGATAGCCCTACCATCAGGGTCTCTCCAGATGTCCAATAAGCGAAACGGCACGGATTTGTGAATAATAATTGTGACTCCCTTAGTCTTGGAGTCCGTGGTACTAGCAAAAAATGCGTGAGCAAAACGTCTATCAATGAGTCGGAACTCGCTGGACGCTTTAAAGTGTGTTTCCTGCAGAAATGCGATGTGCGTCCTGTATGAATGAAGTATGTGAAGTAATTTAGAGCGTTGCTGCGGTTTGTTTAAGCCCCTGACATTGAGGGAAGTAATCTTAATCATATCAGGTACCATGACCAGGACATCCGGAAAGACCCCCGAGACAGAGCAACATCCACGGAGCTAAAAGAGAAACCACGAACAGAGAACCAAAAACAAAACAAAACATAAAACAAAAACTTGAAAACATGAGCATATATAATGACTCAGGATGCCTAGGCATCGAATAATGAGCCGATTGACCTAGAGGAAGGTCAAGAACCATTACTTTAACCCCAAGACAGGGTAAAGCAAGTAGGCTCCGGGGGGTGGAGTGATAGAGCCTAAGAGATGAATACACTAGGAGATGCGCTGAACACCAAGGAAAGGTGTGAGATCACAGCGCAACAAGCCCTTGAATCATGAGCCGGATGCCGGTTACGGCATGTAGAACAACGTAGGCTATTTGGAAAACCAGGGCACAGCAAAACAAAGAATTAAATAAAATAATATAAGCGAGGCCCCAATGCAAGGGATCGAGCAGCTCAAGAGAGATACGTCTCGGGAGAGCAATAAGAACTAGCAAAATCCCCATAGTTAATAGCACGTAAAATAAAACTGCGCGACGAACAAAACAAAATAATCGAGAACAGAAAGATACCAGTCCCAGGTGTATACAGCAGGAATTCAATCCGGCACGGGCAGCTGGGATTCTGGTCAACGGTGAAAGTAAAATAAACGGCGCGGGCGAACTTAAATGCAAAGATCCATCACGGCATATCGCGGGGCTGTGGACGTTTTCTTCTCTGGGGCCTCGGGGACCAGTCCTTTGACGGATCCGACAAAAAGGTAGGTGCAACGAAAGAGGATTCCCAATCCGAAACAGCACAAGGCGGAAGTCCTAGGGCCTCAAGAAACGCGGGGACATCAACCACCTGACGAACCACGTACGTAGAAGTTCCCCTACGAACGATGAGCGCGAATGGGAACCCCCACTGGTAGGGTATCCCCGCTTCTCGAAGAGCTTGAGTGACCAGTCGCAAGAGGCGGCGAGCTTGTAGTGTCAGTGGCGAGAGGTCCTGGAAAATAGTTATGGAGTGTGACTCCCACGATAGAGAGGCAGTATCCCTGTAGCGTCGCGTAATCTCTTCTTTAAGAGGGTAGCTATGTATGCAGCAGATGACATCTCGAGGTGGAGCGGATCCCGTCGGTTTCTGCCGAAGCGCTCTGTGCGCTCTATCGAACTCAACGGCCGTATCCACGGGACGATGTAGGATCTTGTTGAATATCTCCCGAAGGGTAGGTATCAGATCAGTATGAGGCACAGACTCAGGGATACCCCTCACACGAAGATTGTGGCGGCGGCCACGATTATCCAGATCTTCCAATTTCCTCGTGAGAATTTTAAGAGCAGAGGATTGATCTTTCAGTTGAGTTGTAAGCAGATCAACTGTTTTACAGATCTTAGGTTGTTCGTCCTCGAGTAGTGCCACGCGGTCGCCAATATGGCGGATGTCATTCTGTATCTCCGCCAGACTCACATGAATCCCTTGCGTGGCTCGGGCTATAATATCGGCGATATCATCTTTTGTAGGCAAGGAGTCAAGTTTCTCCTGCCAAAGTGGAGTCAAGGACAGAGAGAGTGGTGGGTGCATGTCCCGAGAGTCCTCCACGTCCGCGTCGCTAACAGCACTAGCCGGGGAAGATGGCGGCCGAAGAGGCGAGTCGCGGGATTCATGGTCCGAAGATGCCGCGAAATAAGAGCGGACCGAGGTATGTGAGGCCTTTTCCCTGGAGCCCGAAGGCTTAGGGGTGTTATTGGGGCGATTAGTTTTGCCCATGATGAGACGGAACCGGCAGACTGAAGCGTATAATCGGGCCTGATGCGCTGGAGCTCCGGGCTTAAGCGTCCATCTTGGTCGACGGGTAGCCACGCCCCCCCCGCGGTCTAAGTTTTTTCATATTTTCAGCCATATCTGGTATCCCATGT